>CM077033.1:4831776-4998525 GCA_039090855.1 Macrothele yani
ATACCTCACTCGAAAATTGAAAAATTTGAGATTTTGAAACAACAGTATAACTTCCAGAAGACATTTACTAAGGATTTATATACATAAGTTAAAAAAAGAACGGAAATTAAAGGTTTTCATGGTTTGACACTTTCAGAAAAATGGGATGCTAAACGTGAATACATATTAATAACCACACATAATGATTAACATATTGAAATGGCTCAGGCTGCGGTAACTACAAAAAGAGTCGCTGAGCTAATTTACCAAATCGAATCTCTCGGAAGGCATCCAGGTAAAACAAAAATAATATAAAACAGAATCATTTTTTCTTTATTTGGTTTTAAAAAGTAAAAGAAAAAAGAATTCAGCAATTCTAGAAATAAGAAGCTCAGCTTCTGTTTCCTCTCTGCGAGCTTCATTTGCTTTGCTTCTCATTGTTTTTGTACTTCTCGCGCCAATATTAATTATTTAATTTTTTTTTCATAAATTGGAACTTTTACCTCATTGTTTTGAAGACACAGTACTACTGTTTTCCAATCCATTTGAAGTTTCCAAAAAAAAAAAAAAACGATCTTTCCAAACATCATATTCTTGAGTGCGATTCTTCATATCACCTATAAGTACTTCTTTGGAGTTCCATTTATTTTCTCTTGTTAATGCCACTCATTTTATTCTTGACATTGTTCTCATCTCTTTCTCACTGCGCACCTTCAATGGAATACGGTTTTCTGCTCTCTTAATAATTTCAAATTAAGCTTTGAATAACTTCATTAATATATCTTATCAAAGTGATTTTCCGTCAGAAATGGGACCGGGTTCAGATTCCGGAGAAAGCATGGTTCGTGTGTTTGTCCAACGACTCTGGTTCTCTTCCATGCCTGGAATCAGGGACCTCAAAGTAGGAACGGGTGACTTCTTATAGCAATTTGAAATGCTCATGAAGGTTTTTACACTTTAAAAAAACAGGAGTCAAAACCTGTGCTCTTCAGTATTCCACAATTGAAGTCAATCTGCTGAATCGCATACAATCTTTCCTGCGACCCAGGGTGAACTCATCGACGGAGGAACATAGTAAAGTTAAATTACCTAAGACGGGAAAAACTTCGTTTAATGTGTATTTTATCGTCCTAAATTATTTCGTTGGAAAACTGTAACTGTGTGGGAAAAGTGTGACGTACATTTTTTTAAGCACACAGAATAATGGGGAAAGGTGCAAAAATACAATATTTGTAGAAAAAAGGAAATAATTTCTTTGAAGTATTAACCTGCGAGTGCGATGATTTGGAGCAATTGGTGCGGGATTCTGAACCGATGCTACCTCTCACCACGTGAAGGTTCCGTGCATAGGAACGGAATATGAATTGATAGTGAATACGCGGAAGAATAGAACAGGAGTGCGGTGTATTTTTCGGAAGAGTGTGACGCGTCGTGAAATCGTTCAAACCTGTTTTATTTTTATTTTTTATTTTTTTGATAAAGATATGTGCGGAATGTGGTTATTATTAGTTTCAAAATGTCTCCGAATGAAAAGAAAATAAGGAATGTAAATAAATTTATGTACGACAGAGGTTTTGAGGAATTAGTTTTGGTTCCGGTTGAATCCAAAGTTTTGGTTATGGTTTTGAAAATGCGCAGGAGCAGGTAATTTCTTCATGCACTTCATTTTCAGTTCTGCTGTTATTCCGTACACCGTAGCTCACATTTATTCCTCGTGAAACGGATATTTTTCAAAATAAACGATTTTCTTTAATTCAGATATCGGGTACTATGGCAAAGAGGCCTACAGCTTCTTGTATTGTGGCGGATAATGAAATTTTAAGCCCTAACGAAATCCGAAATGAAGTGTGGAGACCGACGATTTTGTACTTACGCTTTCTCAAAATTTCCCTTTAAAAAACAACTTAAAATGCTGCGTTAAAACCGACCTCTTTCTTTCCGCGTATTCCTACAAGACGCTTCGATGACTGCGTACTGCTCAACCGTTTCCTTCTGTATTCTTCCGCCCATTACTTGCTCTTTTCAGCGAAGCTTCCATTCACCGGAGTGCAACTTGACGCTGTCGACGCTCCATCGTCCTATGCCTACCGCACGTACTCTTCCAAACCATCGTACTCGCAGGTTAATACTTCAGTAAAATTATTTCCTTTTATCTATAAATGCTGTATTTTTTCACTTTTCCCTATGATTTTGCATGTTTAAAAAATTGTACTTCGGACTTTTTTCATACAGTTAAATTTTTCCGGCGAAATAATTTAGGACGCTAAAGTACACATTTACCAAAAAAATCAAAGGTGTATGCATTGTTGTTTTTTGAGCGCAAAACGGGTTCTTGAACATAGTTTTTAATTAACTTTCTCAAAATGCTGTGTATATTTGTAAGGCAAAGGGAGGGATCTAATTATTTTATATTATTATTGTTACAGCCATAAATTAGCCATATTGAAAATGCCGTTATTTTTCTTTTATTTCCCAAATTATTACCTCTACGTGCACGCTAGTATTATTACCATTAGTCATTATCAACACCGTGTTCCATATTTTCGAAATCAATTTGTGTTCACGCTGTCCATTTTGTTTTACATTGTGTTACTATTCTTACGCCAGAATAAGAATCTGATTACTTCCCGAAAATATAGCAAATAAGAGTTCCGATGGTATTTCCCGTACACTATATGTACTCTCCAATTAAAACTTTGAAGCACACTGAAGAGCCAATATTTCATGACCTGCGTGTTTTTTTTAAGAAAATCGAGGCGACATGTGGAAAACGACGCCGCGTGGAAATGGTTTCCATAACACCATACACTGAGGTCAGTTATTCGAGTGGTCAGATGGGAAAGGTAGACGACATAAGCGAGTTTAACAACTGGTCTCTGCATTTTCGCGATGGCAAGGCTTGGGGAGTACCCTCAATAAGTGACGGGCGATTCTTCATATCGCCAGAACCTCAAACCGCCGTTAATGTGTGTGCCGAGTACGGCGAACCTAAGCCCAGCCCACGAGATAACGTTTTTCAAAACCGTACCCCCGAGTCAGATGTTTCGGTTTGTATGTATCGAAACATCGACCACTGTCTTCATTTTCATCCGTCTTCGTCCTTATGAAAGGGAATCTGACGGTTTTTCCGAATAGCCTCCTAATAGCACATAAAGCACAGCCGGAACTTTGTTTTAATTCATAATGTATTTAAGTTTTTGGAATTATATACTGTAAAAAAAAGCTTCAGTACCGCCCAAAATTGTAACACAGTCTTTTCATTTGCCATGCATTAAACATACGGAAGTGAAATTTTGATGGAATTCGGAAAATTGTATAGGTGTTAATTATTTACGATTCTACCTTTCGGAAGTTGATATTTTTTGTTGTTATTTTTTAATATTTATTAAGTTTGAGCATAATTGGCAAGACAAAAGCACTGTGTCGACTCATTTAATTTTATTTCTCCTGAAATAAGTATATAGATTGTCCCATTTACTACCCACTAAGAAATGTACACTCATTATATTGTGATTAGAGAAATAGCACTATCGACATTTAAATTTAACAAATTCGCACCGTTAAACTATAAACATTTTTCCTAAAAATTAATTATCTTTCTTCTTTTGGACACTGAATATATTCGTTCACGTAAAATGATTAGCATTCTTATTTCAACGCTTTCTTCACTGAAAATAATTGCAATAATTTTTAATTATTTATATGATAAATGCCTGTAACTAGGCAAGAAAAGACCAGTTCGTCTGATTTTCCAAATTTTTAGTCATAATTGCAAAGATGCCGGCTCAAAGATGGAAAGTCTTGACTTCATTAAAAAAAAATGTGTAGCTACAAAGTGCGTGCCATCCATTTTTATTAGCAGTTTTAAATTCTGTTCAAAACTACCGGTGTCGACACTTTCGCTTTTATAGACGGCATAGAGAACCTGTGTTGCCAAATCCCTATTAATGCTGTAAAGAGAACGACAAATGTTTTTATTTACTGAAAAATTTGTAGATTTTTTTCTGATTCTAATATATAGATGGCCATTTTTAAATGCATAAATTTTATTTTACAGATGCATATATTAGCAACATACACACGTAGTTAACATGGTTTGCTTAAAAGTATCACAAAAATTCATGTAAGATCTGCAGAGTACATTTTAAGGTAGGACTAATCTAATTTCAAATTACTCAGTAGTAATTTTTATGCTGGTAGTTTGTAATGACTCACCCCAAGCCATGAACTTTTAATGGATGTCAGAAAAATCGAATATTGATGTATTTATAATAAAAATAATAATTGGAAAAGATGATCAGAAAATCCTCCGAGACAAATTACACATAGAACTAGAGATTTAGTTTCAACGGAAGCAGATATGGATTCTTTACAGTCACTGAACTATACTAAAACAGCTCCACACAAAACTCGACGAAATTGTTTATTCTTTCACGTATAGACAAAGAATATAATCGCCGAAAATTTATTTCAAACTGAAATTTATAAAAACCGTAGTTGGTAGACTTTACATTAAACTTTTCTAAGAAGCTTTCTTTCAGAATTCTGTAAAATAAAGCAGAGATTTAAAAAAAAATGTATTTTGTTTATTTTCTTAGTTTCTTAAACATTCTTGGTTCTACCATGAGCATGTTTCAAAAATCTTACTCAATACAAAGCTCACAGTAGAAATTGCTGTAAGTAATGCATGGTTTTGCATTAGTTCATGACTAAGAATTACGAACAAGAGTTGAACAACGCGTTTTAATAAACCTGACACTCTGGGGCTCCCTGCATGGACGTTTTTCTACCGTCTTTGATTAGCAGCTCTGTTACCTTTCTTTAAAGGAATTTTGATGCTATGCATCTTTCCAGGGATCCCCAAGTAGTAAATCTCAATATAACGGAAATAGGTAACAGAAGTGATGCAACAATAGTTTTTTCGCTGTTACTCAACCAACATTTTACTTAAGTACCACTGAACATTATTTCATTACGTTAGTTGTTTATGATTACGCGTTTGCTTTGTTATATGGGTGAGTTATATATATGGAAATATCGATAACAGAAATTAGCTTAAGTCTATTTTTTTACTTACATTACGGCTGTTTAGTTTAATGTATGTCGTCACATAGCGTAGGACATGCTTTTCCTTCCCTGACTAGAAAAATCAACCCTATGTATGTGGAAATGCGTTCATTGATTTGATTAAACTTTTCCCATGGTATATTGGCACCGTTTAAATGTTTCTTCTCTACGGTATCAGACACTGCTGAAATTCGAAAGCACAGAAAAATATCCTGGCAGAAAGGAATGATAGCTTTAGTAATTTTTGGTTCTGTTATTAGCTATGCTGTAAACGTTGGCAGCTTTCTTGAATTATTGTGCTTTATTGAGATTACAAATAGAAGGCAGGACGTCAGCTCTTTCTTTGGTGAGCGCTTTCTCGCTTAGCAGTTGTTAGTTACTGTGTATTTCTTTTGCTTGTGTTTTGTAACAGGAGCTTGTAATTTGTTTTTTTGTTTCGGACAAACTCTTTTTTTTACTGTGCTGTAAGATGTGGAATTGGGAGAAACTTTTCGAAAAAAAATTGGTAGGAACGAGGCTACGTCTACTTCGTGGTGTGAAAGCCAAAAGTTCCTTCCAAATTCAAGAGCCTCAGATTGTCACCGAATGACTTTCAGAGTGGATTTGTCAAATTGCTTTGAACAATACAGGCGTCAAATTAGGTATATTTCGGGGAAAGATGCGCTGTGATATCATACTTTGGGGGCGTTTTTCTATAATGCTCAAATTCCTCTGAATATCGTGATAATTCTTCTGCAGTGTTTCGCTAAAATTTTGCCGTACGATAAGGCAATCGAATAATCGTCACAGGGTGATGTTACCAAGTCAGTTAGCGGTTTGTATCAGTATTGCAAAAAACTAGTCCCAGAGTTCATGGCATACTCTGAGACTAGTTCTAGACTACACTGGTGACAGTGGAACAAAGGCAGGACTGGTAGCAAAGTAGTCTTAGTTGAACTGGATGAAGCAAAGGTCGGCAACGTTCACTGAGGCAGTTAGCGACTCGCACCAATATTGCAGAAAAATAATCTCAGAGTTCATGGTAGCCTACCAGTTTGTGGATGAAAGGTTTGGTGACGAAAGAGACGTCGCTGTAATGGAAGAAGCAAAGGTTGGTAGCGTCCGCTGAAGCAGTTAGCGACTGGTATTAGTACTAAGAGAACTAGTCTCAGAGTTCATGACAGCCTTTCAGTTTGACAAGGGAAACCTTTGTGGCGGAAGTGTCACAAGATAATTCCTCCCTGACACGTAGTCAACTGATTTAAAATTCACGTAATCAACTGATTTATTCTGCCAGGTAGACATATTTCCTTTGATAAGAAACAAAACATTTCCTTCATAGAAGCAGGGTTAGCATTCATTAAAGTCCTTTAACGGCCAACCGAAATACTCGCGAAACTTGACTAATATGAACCACACGCGCATTACCTTTTACAGCGGCTGAGAGAAACCGCAAGTGCACTGACTGGTAAATCGGGAAGTGCTGGCCAGGATTGGAAGGATAACCCAGTTATTATCTAAAGATTAAACAAAACAACCACTAAATTGCGAGACGCAATTTAGGATAGAACCAACAGAAGGGCAGATAAATACGATGAGCAACGGGCATCCAAAGTTCAGCCTAGGGATCACCCTAATGACACAGGAACTGTTAGGTAACTCAGGAAAATCGGAATTTAACGTAAACGTTATCCTTGATTTATAACTAAACATCTTTTATTATAGCTTCCAGAAGAGACCAATGTTTCAGAAAAGGCCAGTTCTCTTAAAATGCTTAGACGTTGAGCTCCTTCGGCGGATCTCATTTCGGGACGTTCGGTGTTTGAGCAGTAAAGATTATGTGAAGCGAATGGGGCGAAGAATCAGATGAAAAGAAAAAAAGATTATCAATACCCGAAAGGAGGGAGCTACGAATATATTTTTCACCTAATTTGAGAAAAACTGTCTCTTCAGCCGTTTGTTTCCTACCAAACCACAAAAAAGGTCGAGAGATAAAGATAATTTTAATTTTTCGCATATGTACAGAATTGGTTAAGAAGGTTGTTGTATACGTTAACCAAATTTTGGAAATCTTGTGCAAAAAACTTTTGGTCTGGTCTAGTACATGGAGTCATCGTACAAATGTTTTCCTCTGAGGTGCTTCTTTGAAGCTGCAGGACATTTCCTGTGTAAAGTATCCCCAGGCATGTTCCACTGCTTGGGTATACCTTACCTGCCAAAACCCTTCATGTGTTGAGGTGTCAACCTTGCAGTGTGGGTATGATCATTATCGTGCAACATGTGTACTTCTATTTTCAGCATGACAAGGAGTTTCTAATGAATTATCTTGTTGAAACGTCGAAGAGTGGGGCAGTGTAATTTCGAAGTGGTGGCTATTTGCTGTCCATGATGTTCAAAAGCCAAATGGCCTGGACATTTTGCAATGATCTGATCATCACCTACTTAGTACATAATAACCTCAGAAGATAATTTCATTCCCATCTGAGGTAATGTGATCTCCCATTCAATAGTGTCGCTACTTTTGAAGCTGGCGTGAAGTGACATACGTGCGTTTCATTGCGGGTTACAAGGCAGCTAAGACATACCTGGTGTCTTACAAGTTTCGCAGGTTCCAGTCTCCATCGGAAATCTCTCTATTAGGCATTCTGATGCGTTGTAAACATTTGTATTTACAGCAACCGATGCAGTCCTCTTACCGTCTTCTAGAAGCAGAACCGCTACACACGTTGCATTGCTCTCTGTTCCTGGTGCTGAAGAAATATCACGTGATTTCTCTCATGCCAACAGATTGCTCTCTTGGAAGAACTTTTAAGGAAATTCTGTCACACTGAGACATATAGTGAATTGAGGGCTATATGAAGGGTGATTCATAAAGAAGTATAAAGTTTCAACGCACTATAAAACAAGAACGATGTAATATATTTTATATTATCTGTAACTTATTTGTAGGGGAATGTTTCAAGTTTCTTACACACAGTCACAGATGTTCTATGTGTGCACCCTTAGTCAAACGACGCACATCGAGCCAGTAATCCATATCAGCCCGAACGCGATCTAAGATATCTGAATCAAGTGAAGTGATGCACTTTTGTATGGAATCATTTTCAGCTTCTTTCTCAAAATTCTCCAGACAGTGGGCTATGAAATCTGCACTTCACGACTCACCCTCCACGTCGAATTTCCCTGGCTTCGTTGAATGGCGGTTCAAACACTATCGACGACTTTTTCCGATGCGTGGCAGTAAACAAACTGCTTGTCTTCTGAAAAATACTCCGCAAAAATCTGATCCGGCGTTCGGAAACAAGACATTTTTGCAGAGAGGTCAAGTAACTATTTTTCTTGCAGCCTGTAGGATACTATCTCATCTGCTTTTTTGGACAGCCCCTCATCACTCGCTAACTAATTGAAATTCAGCAGGCTAAACTGCTAAGTGGCTGATGACTGTTTGGTATCAGATGAGGAATCTTCGTATTCTGAAAACATTTCTTGAGGCTCTTTATCACAACACCCGTACACTTCCTGATCAATTTCACTGATGTTATCTTCAGATGAGACAAAACCATTAAAAACTGGAACCGAGAGATAATCAAAGTGCCGAGCCAGATCGAATTGCTGAGGGAATACTTGGATAGCAGATCTTACGCCAGTTTTTCTTGCCGACTCCCTTTGTGCTGAACCGGCAAGAATAGCAGTCTCTTATGTGGTCCTTGCGTTCTCGCCAAACCACGGGAACTCCAAAGGCAGACACTTTTTATTTTCTTTTTGTCCAGTGTCGAAGCATTTTCGCACAATTATGACAAACAATATGAGGAGGAAATTTCTTGTCTTGTTTGCCAAGGGGAACTTCAAAATAGGCATTATAGGAACGCCTCACAAAGGAAGTTATATTGCGCCTTTGGCAAAGAAGTGTGTAGCAGCCATACATATAACAGAATGCACAGGATTATTTATACATTTATGTCTACTTGAAGAAGCGATGATCAGATCTGAAATAAAGAAGTACAAGTGTTGTTTTTGTGTAAATCAGATAATTTTCTAGAATCCAAATATAAAGATAAAGAATTTTGATGTTTGTAAAAAAAATTAGCCTAATTAGGTAAATGTTAATGTAGGAGTAAGCCTAGTTCTGAAGCTTTCCCTAGGGTAAATAGCAATGGATATCTTCTTTTGCGAAAGTCACAAGTTTCAAATTGCATGAAAACTAGAGCATGTAGAAAAAAATAGATTTCAGATTTGAAATCAGCGTTGAAATAATTCTTAGAATCAGCTGAAAAATCGCATGCAACAAAAAAGTGAGAAAAAAATATTCCCCAGTGTTATCCACAACCAGAAGCTCTAAACAAGGCTGAATAACGAACAAAAGGATTTGTCACACACACACACACACACACACACACACACACACACACACACTTCGCCATTTTAACACATTTAAATCCTTTGCACTTACTTTTGACTCGAAGTCAAAGTACTCAGAAAGAAGTTTTAAAGAGAAGGGAAAAGGAAAACCTATAACGTCATAAATATTGTTGCATTTTTTTTGTTGGCCAACAATTTAAAAAACTGCATAACAATGTGTGGGACATAAGAGCTTTGTACTTACACAGGGTAAGACAAAATACCGTTATGTTGTATCACTTTGAATCACGCCACTATAAAACATTTTACCTTTTAGTAATTTGTGAAATAATTAATTTACATATAAACAAAATTTATTGGAATTTTGCTTTAAAACAGAAGCTCACAGAATTTAAATAAAGTGCAACAAGCATGATATATATTAATGTGATAAATGTCTTAAATATTTCGTTCGAATTGCTGGTTACGATTTTCTTTGAACCCCGCTGAATACTCTCCGAATTATTCAGTAAAATTAAAACAACTGAAACTTTGGCTTTTCTGCCTAATTAGTGAATTTGTGCTCATGGTTTTCACTCACAAAACTGTGTTTGAATTTATTTCTGGGCTCTCTGCTCTTAGCTTCCCCTAAAAGATGTGAGCGTGTTATGTTGACTCAACTTATCCGTAATATAAGCATGGAATGTGGACATTTTCTAATCAGTTGGGTCTTCCGGATATTTCCCTGCAAGTTATTGCGTTTTATAAATAATGCATGAAAGACGCAGTACCTCTTGAATCCAGTGGGCATCTCAGATAGATTTCTTTAGCGTTTTTCTAACCGGTAATGTTTCTTTTTTTTTTATGAAGGCGAGATGATATTTTTTTACTGTACATACTTAGTCAAAATGAAAAACATAATTGAGAAATACTGTTCACCTACTTATATGTTCCTTTTGGTATTTTTTATAATTAAAAATATAATATGTATGCAAACCTGTACTGTACCATAGAGTTGATTAGGTTTTCGTAAATGCTTATTTTTCGCAGCACATTAAACCGCTAGTTCTTTGAATGAAGAAAACATAATGTAGCGTATATTATCTACATTTTCACCGGTCATTTTCGAATAGATTATTTATCGCCTTAAATTCACCGCAACTACATTTTTGATTTTGACATTTGCATGTGTTTTTTCTTGTTTTTAAACAGGAGTCAAAAAGATTTCAATCTTTTAATTTCAAATTACTTCAATTCTAAATGTTTTTCAAATTTTTGAATCCTCCTATTTTTAATTACGGATGATTCTTTCCTTTTTGTTACTTTTCTGTTTTACTTTTTTGCAAAATATTGTTCTAAATTTTATAGGAGCAGCGGACTTGAACCATAATTATCTCTAAATTTTAGGTCAAGTAGTGATCTCTTTCGGCTTTTCGAATATATGTAACTACTTTCTTCCTGATGTGTGCTTTTACCCTTTTGATATATATTTCTATTTGTAAATAAATTTAAAAAACAACCCTTGCGGCACGGAAGAGAAAAACGTTGATCAAGTGTCAATGGATACAAATCATTTTAAGTGGTAAAGTGATTTATATCTTGCACTATTCAAACATTTAACTGTCATTTTAATGAAATGAATTGAATTTGCAATGTAATTACCTAACCTGTTTAGCAAACAGAACATGTGTTTCTTTTCTATTAAATCTTGAGGAATACATCCTGAAGCATACATTCTCCAACATGTTACACTCTTGGCATTCTAGAGCGAAAAAGTATTCTTGCTTTTTTAGAAAAACGTATTTGCACAGTCAATAAAGAATGATAACTGGTTTGTAAAAACATGGGGTTTGCATATGAAAATCGACCTCAAGTACCATACATGCATTGAGTTTATGTTCAGAATCGAAATCACGTCCTAATTTTGAATTTTCAGCGAGTTAAAATAGTTGGAAAAACAAATAGTGAGGTCATTAAGGGAGTCTATTTAAAAGTGTACGACTATACTAATAACGAGTAGCTGTAAAACTATTCTAGCGTTCGCACATCAACCAGATATGTTTTTCAAGGAATTTAGAGAGCAAACTGAAAACTGGATAATAGAACGCTTCATCAATTGCTTTCATAATATGTAAAATAACTTTATATATACATACAAAATTTAGTGCATATGTTTTTAGCATTAGATCAGTTAAGCATTGTGACAATAATCATAATTCTTATTAATTTGAGCAGATGTGTAATCATCAGCGAAACGTTTTAAAACATTTATATGAGTTCACTACCGTGCATACATAATAAATTATGAAGAAAAGTAACGACTTATGATGAAACAATAATTGCGAAATTAATATCTGTACACGTCTATTGACCTAAACGAAAATATTTCCTCAGCATCTCACAAGCTTGCAGCTCCGTTGCGCCCGCCGTGATTCTGTGTCGCCGTTGTGCGACATGTGTGACGTCAGCAGCAAATCCTGGAAAACGGTAATTCCAATTGCGCATTGAAGTGGCGGTCGCATGGCAATGTTTTTGAAAGAAATGTTGGGTTGTAAACGCAATGTTCTACAAGCTCATATCGTTAATTTAAATTCTAAAAACTCATACTAACAATTCTGAATAACAACTTGCCGATACTTCAAATGCAGTGATAAGAGGAAGTGTCCTACTATTTTCAGTTGGCATGTTATCCCTTGAATTTTGTAATCTTTAATTTGTATTACTATACGAAATGAATTTTAATATCACTGAGACTAGTGAAATCATATATGCTGCTCTATAAACAAACAGCTATAAAAATAATCAAATAGGTTTCACAATTTTTTTTGGGAAAATAAAGTACATTAATGAAATCAAGTGTCTGAAGTGGTATATCCTGTGACACATCCTTTTCAAATGCTTCAGCGGTGTAAAAACACCGTTTGTTAACCTAAGCTCGTGTAAGAAATATTATACCTGCCAACCAAGGTTCTCTGCATAATTTCTAACGTACATGGCTATATCAAGTCGAAGTGCATATGACTGAACAAATTGCTTACCATAGTCTCAGCTAATCTGGAACAGATCGGAAGACATATTTCCCATGGCTACTTCTTTCTTTCTGATTCAAATAATCACGAACTGTTGATTTTCTCAAAACCATGAATACCTTCAATTTCGGCTGGCGACATATGCTGTGCCGCCCTCAGAAATTGGTAATTTTCGGTGATAATATAATTCGGGATTACTTAGTATATTTAGTTATGTATATTTAGGTATTTCAGATTTTATTTAGCAGACAGACAAATACTTTTTAAAGTGGAAATTTGATTTATTATACTTGTTCCTTTCAAAACCACATAAAATAAAGTGTAATGTCACATAAAACCGTTTTCTACAGAAATATATAGATTGAAGCCCAAGTTAGGTTGAGTTGATTATTCAGCAGTGTATAACGGTAAATAATTCCTGGATTGAATTATATTCACTACGAAACGTTTCATTGCTAAGAGAACTTCATTAGAACTAACCAAACAGTTCGTAAAGTAAGAAAAAAAAGAATATTATTTTCTCTTATACCGACTTAATGCGTGCAGATTATATTTTTTGAATGGAATAAATCGTTGTTACTTCTCTATGTACCGTGTGAGTATGGCAAAAAAATTTCATTCTCGATCGGTTTGATTATTGTGCCCAAATAATAGAGGAAGAAGCAATGCATATTACAAGATTGATCATGAGTTATATTTTGTAAGAGTAACATATTTGGTAATTTTTTTTTTTTGATTGGAGGTTTAACGACCACCGTGAGCAACTCAATGGGCTATAAGCAGTCGCCCGTCCCTAATTTAGGGTCACTGGTTCCAGGGAAGGGAAAGAGCCAGTGCCTTAAGACAAACACAACATCCATGCCTGACCGGGATTCGAACCCAGACCCCGTTCGGAAGAATAATCAGAGGAGATCGCTTAGACCACTGCGCCACCCGGCTTGGTAGTTTTAACTATGTACTTCAATAATAATGATGTGGCTCAACAATAATGATTGTGTAGCTTTAGCGTCTTTATTTTACGAATGCGTTGGTAAAATGCTTCATCGGCAGATTAATTTGGTGATCTTAAATCAGGAATATTGTTTACCTGTGTTTTGTCAGAATAATGCCTATATTTCTATAGTTTCGAATTTTGTCCTGAAGGAAGGAAAAATGAATTGAAGTTCTGTGCTTATGATTCAGTAGACCGTAGTTCTCTCGTATGAAGCAACATATATCACTTACTTTGCCTAGTATGCCCTTTTACAATCTGTGCGATTCGCATTCCTCCATTCTTCCTCGGAGGGGTCCGGAACATATAATGAGGAGTCGTCTCCAGTCGTCTTCCAAAGACATCTACATTGGATGCAGATCTATTCAGTATATCTGCAATTGCTAGCACATATAAAAAATATCCAACACGAGCATCATTGCCTTTCCCTTTTGTCATATGAAATATTAGCATGGAAACTGCACTCACATAGGGAAATATATGCTTCCACTTTGTACTGGAGAATGTTGAAACATCTCCGAAAGTGTGAATATTTACATTAATTATAGACTTGTTGTTGTACTGTCTGAGAAAACTAGCAACTACAGTTTATTGAAGATAAAAACCTGAGAGCCACAGCAATGAGAAACAAATCAATGAAATACGGGATTGCACCATTGTATAATAAAAATTTGGAAGATCGAAATCCGTTTATTGGTGTAAATATGACATGAATGTTAAGCCACATGATATAAAAAACTTGAAAATTTCGTCATCCTGGAGGGAGAATCGAACCAGCGTCTCTCGGATAGCAAACGATATGCTAACCACTACACCACCCAAAACGACAAAGTTTTAGGTTTTCGGATTAATTTGAAAATAACCATCACTTTCATTCATTGATATTCTGCATCACCGGGCAATCACGGGAAATGAATCCTAATCCTACAGGTTCGCTATATATGAATGCCGCTTGCTTCCACTAGCGGATCCTGTGATGGTTATATTCAAATAATCCAAAAACCTGAAACTTGGTTATTCCGGGTGATCTAGTGGTTACATTACTCGGGCGCTATCATGGAGACGGGATTTCGACTCTCCCTCCACGACGAGGAAATTTTTAAGTTTCCGGATATTATGTGACTTAACAGCCATATTATGTTTACACCAATAAACGGATTTCCATCTTCCAAATTTGTAATGAGAAACGAAGTTAGAATGAACTGAAAAATAAATATGCATCCAGGTTTTAGAACTACGATTGGCAATGAATGATGTTTTGATGGGTTCATTTGAAAGTTAAATGCAGTAATTATGATAATGTTGGACAAATGACTTCCTGACCATTCAAATAACTCCCCGCTCTATTTTGTTGTAACATTTTTCATATGTCTTTATTTTATTTCGGCTTTCGTCCTTACCTTAATACGTGATTTTCTAGATTTATGTGTTAATTTTGCCCATTCTGTTGTATAACAGCAATGCGCCTTCCACTTTGCTTGGTGTCTTTTCATGAAACGTAATGTTTCACGATGTTTGGTAACGATTTAGACTCTACAGGAATTATTTATTTTACCACAGCAGGGGTAGGCAAATGACCTAAAGATTTTTGAACACTGATGTTTTGCAACCGATGTTCCTTTTTTTAAACTCGATATTACAGGCGTCGAAGATACATCGATAAAATATCATGGTTTCATGTCCGATGCTGAAACTGCTGCAGGCTATCGTTTGTCCCGTGATATTAATCCAACAATTATGAAGGTTGCGTTGCGAAATGTCTTGACATTCTTGTAACAAAATTCAAAGAGCGTTTAAAACTTCATGGTTACGGTTGCAAAGAATTACATTGTTCTCGCATGCCTTCTCCGGAGCAAAACGCTTCCTTCAGCTTCCGTTGGCGCATTTCCTGTGTCGAATCTTCACTATTTAACCCTTTAATGACCCAGATAATAAAATGTTTTGTTCCTCAAAATACCAGGAACGCGGGAAATGTTTACCGCTCCTTTCCGAATGTCATTTCTCTCTCTCTCTCTCTTTTGCAATAACCAAAGAAGGATGAGCGTGAGTCGCCACTAGAAACTTCCCATCTCTAACCTTGTCATACACTAACCTTCAAACAATTTCCTGGGGTAACGAATGCATTAATCTACTAAGAATCTTTGGCAGACAGGAAGGAGTGCTTACAGCTGGAAAAACATTCCTCTTTTCTTTTTTCTTTTTTTTTTAAAGATATGGCCGCAATCTTTATATTTTGATTGAGCAAAATAAAATAATCTTTACAACAAATTCCTCCCCATAAACTCCGCTTTTGGAAGAGTACATAACATCAGAGACAAACGAAGCGCGTGTCAGCAAAGCAAGACTTCTACGAAGCAGCGATAGCAGGTTGAATGAAATAGTCCTCAGACAAACTGACTCCTGGTTAATTTCTTTGTTTGGCGACAACGATGGCGACTGAGGGTGACTTCTGACAATCATTCGCCGTGCAAATTCAAACATTGGGAATTATAACACGAACGGGAAATAGTACTCCAACTATCAGAGTGACTAGGGCAGTTGTGGCTGTTTTCTGGTAAGAGAGCGTTGGGCACCATATTTGCGAAAGGCTTTAAACATCTTTAACTAAGTTAGAATGATACTATTTAGCAAATAATTCTAAACATGCATTTTAAATAACATGAATTATATGTTATTTGGTAATTGTTCCAAAGTCTGGTTTTTAGAAGCGAGTGTTTTAGCTCACATTAACAAGGGGCTTCAGTGAAATATGAGTGATCAAAATTGTATGTAGTGAAAAATAATTACTTTCAGAATCACATCACCTTGACGTAATTTCCCCGCTATCATTAAAATGATCTTACAGAACTGCGAAAGTGTTACGTACACAAAACTTAAAAAAATAATTTTCCATGGAATTTAGAATTGAAAAAGAATTGCGTTAGTTTCTTTACAGCATATGAAATCGCGTTCGGAGAAACATCTCAGGTTCTGCACAAGATGCTGTTATTTCTTTTCTCCATAGCATTTCTGATTCAATAAATGTTAGTAGAATAGCATTTCAGAATTCTTTCGAAAAGCAGAACTGTTTTTTTTAACAGCGATTTGTATTTACTTGCACCAAGACTGACTGACGTCTTTAAAAGAAGAAGAAAAGCGGAAATAAATTAAGCACACACAGATGTACACGATTACCATGATATTTTTTGTCAGCTTTTTCAGCACCTCATTCTAATTAGGTAATTTTTGTCTTTTTATGCAGGACAGGTTAAGCACACATTTTTCTAAATAAATCACGTTTTGAAAAGCATCTATTACAAAAACTCAATTTGAAAAAAATATTTAGGTTTGAATTATGTAATGTTACTTCACTGCAGGCATGAAGGATACGACCCAGCGTACGTCATGTTTGCACCAGAGCTTTACCAGATGGAAGTAACACAATTAGTATTTGCTTCTCGAGTGTTAAGAAAAATGAGGATATCCACCTTTCACTCATAAGCGAGTAGGAGGAAAAGAAAAACCATAGAGGTTGCGAAAGTGTTGGCAGTTTGTTAGAATCAAGAGGGGACCTTTACAAAATCAGTACAGAAAATTTGGTACACGGATATACGCTGGCAGAAAGAGAAAAAAGAACACCAAGAAGGAGACGTCTGATACCAAGGAAATTTATACAGCATAATAACGGAATACAGAGGATAACGTGATCAAAACATTATGGCAAAATACAGCTGTATTTGCTGGTAAACTGAAAAATAACATTTCCATGTAACATGGTTAGTACGAGGTTGAACCGCCATGAACTGCGTCACACAGTGCAATTCTGGCATGGAGTCTGTCGTACAGATGTTGGATGTAAGTTTGGTGTATTGAGTTCCAAGCATCTTCAACCTGGACGCGTAAATCGGGGATGGTCGTGTCTGGGCATGGAGACCGGATAAGTCGCTGTCTCATAAAACCCCACACGTGCTCAATAGGGGATACATCCGGTGAAAGTTCAGGCCCTGGAAGTTGTCTCACACCCTGAAGTGCATGTTGCGTTGCACGTGCCGTGTGTTGGCATGCGTTATCTTGCTTGAAAACACCACGATGGACCGACTTTACGAATGGCACAATAACGGGCTGAATGATGTTGTTGATGTAGGAAGTGCTGTTTAACGTACCCGGTACAAACACTAGTTGTGTACGGGAGTGATAGCTGATCGCTCCTCACACCAGGAGACCAGGTGTAGGCCCTGTGTGTCGCTGGTAGATGCAAGAAGGGTGGATACGCTCCCCTGTGCGTCTGAGAACACGCATACGGCCATCGGAGGCTCCCAAGCAGAATCTGCTTTTATCGCTGAACACGACAAATCGCCATTGCGTGCTCCAGTGCAGACTTTGGCGACACCACTGCAGCAGTTCCTGACGGTGGGCTGGAGTCAGATGTACACATGCCAGAGGCTCGTCTTATGCGTCGATTGGTCCGCTCATGAGTCCGTCTGTGACTCCCGGTTCCACGTCTTCTCGTGTGGGAATGTTCCTCAGACCATCTACGCCACCATCGTACCCCCGCCGATATTTCCCGTCCAATTCGTTCCGCAATACGGCGATACGACCACCCGGCCTCGGGGAGTCCGTCTAGAAGACCTCGCTAAAAGTATGATAGTTGCTGAAATCCTACACGTCTTCCATGTCCAGGCATTGCAGCTTTTTCAGGGTCTACGCATGTGTCCGTACGCCGACGACTGATTACCTTCACTTCTCCGTAATCTTTAAATACCACCGAAGATAATTTGGAAATTATGCCGTGCTGTGGCGTAAGCACTCACCGGTTGGTCCGGAAATTAACATCACACCTACGTAAATTCGACCCCATTAACATATGTAAATTTCGTGATCGTCCGCCAATTCCTTCTTGTTGTTCTTTTTTCACTTTCCGCCAGTATATGAACGTAAAAAGATAACAAAATTCCTTCGTTCTACACCGACAGTAGAAAAATAGTTTAAACATGAGGTTTCCAATTTCACTACCAAATTTAACGTTGGTTTATTATTGACTAGTTATTTTTGTTACTCTCCTAAAATACGGAAAATTCTTAACAATAGTAAAAGGAATTATGCAGTATACTTTGTTCACGTAAAACAATTTCATATTTCAGAAAAACCTCAACACCATCACTTTTTTTGCTTTACAACGGAGAATGAATCAGCGTTTAAACCAAACGTAAGAATAATGCCTACATTTACCCAGTATTCATTTAAAAAGTATATCTCGTCTGAGTCGATTTAGGAATCAAATACAAATATAGATTGGGTTGATCCTTAAATTGTTGTTCAAATTGGGTTTTGTCTCCATGCTACTTACATTATGGTTTACAACTACAAATTAAAAAATATTATTTTATTCTTAACATTGCGACATTTTTGAGGGTCCATTGACATGAACACATAGGATATATGTGTTCAATGAGATGAACACATGCATCCTATGAATTAACTTTCTCTACAGCTACTGCTTACTAATCAGCTGTGATCGATGATTTATTTTATACCTACCAAATACACACAGTTAACAAAATATTAGTGATATGAGTGATGGAAAGTCGACATGGCCACCACCCGTGCTGCGATGAACAGACTCAAACTGAAAGCAGGAAATAAACATGGTGATCGGAGACACTTTGATCGTGGATGAATTTTCGGCGTAAGTCAGGTGAGTCATTCTATCGCCCAACTGGTAAGAACGCTTCGGTTTCTGAAGGCAATGGTATCATGACTGTATCTCGACTATACCACCGACGAATATACCAGCGCCAAGAGAGAAAGAAGTAGACGACAACACGCCAGGTAGATCATTCAGTTTCGTACGACCTCTAGACAAGAGCGGCACAAAACACATCCAGGTTAAGATCACATCCAGGTTAATGAGCAAACCCCCAAGAGACAAACGCGAGAGCACAGTAAAACACATGATGCATAAATTTAGCTACTAGAACTAGCACCCTATACTCGTGTACCACTTGTGACTGCTCGTCATCGGACATTACGCTCACCAGGTTCCGGTAACATCAAAGTTTGACCCGTGCAGACTGGCGCCGTATCGTGTTATCAGGTGAACCTCGTTTTCACCTGAACCTAGTTGAATGGAGAGTACAGTTCTGGCTCTGTCGACAGTTTGCGTTTATTTCCTCGTCTTAGCAGTTCGGCTCTGTCTGAGACGCTAATTGTTCTGACATGGTTTTGGGAGATTTCTGATGTACCGCATTAAGTCCATTAGTGTGTGTGGAGAGGTCTTTAACCGCTGCACTCCTCCACCATGTACTGGCTGATCAGCTACCAGCTTTCGTGGTCTTCGTTCAAACTGCAGACGATGGTGTGTTTCAGTAGAAGAATATGCCAACCGAATTGGCCGCAATAACCCAGGCAGGGATCGAGAGACACTTATACGAATTTCAAACCATCCAGATAACCCGAAATTCATCCTATTTATACCCTGTGGAACCCTCTGGGATTTTGTGGAACGGAACAGCACATCCATGTAGTACCGATGCCTTGGATGAAGTTGTGGTCAATGCAAATATAGGCATGACTGGCATTACCTCAGGAAAACTCCCGGGATCTGATAGAGTTGCTGCCTCCTCGAGTAAAGGCTGTTATTCATATTGGATGAAGACCTACACGAAAACCGTTGGTTTATAGCTTAAAAGACAGGCAAACATTTTCCAATTCGTTTCTCTTATTCGGCCATTTTTTTGTATGTAGGTGGATTAGTGGGTTTTTTAGTAAACTGTGGCCGTAACTGACTGCATCCATGTTTCTTTATAGGTCTCGCTTAAAGTCACACATAACAGCTTCTTCATTCTCAGTATGGTTTTTATCTTTCTCCTGGAAATAAAACGTCAGTCAGTACGGCAAAAATTGCCAATATTCGAAGATAATGATGTGCCAGTATCGCATTTTGGTCTGAGTTTGGTGTAAAACAAAAATTCAGACTTCCTCCTTTATTTATTCCACTTATAGGACACGTGTTCAACTGCAGACATTGATTTATAGCGTTCATTATGTTCCGTGGCTTATTGTATTTGAAAATGCAAACTTTGTATTTTTGTTCAGTACTCAAATACCAAGTATGCAAACACAAAGGAAACATTTAAACAGCAAGCGAATAGGAAACTTTGCATCGACAAATTTACGGGAACAGAACGTTAATAAACTGCAATAAAAATTAATTTGACGGCAATTACTAGCGTGACGTTCGAAGCCTAGAGTGGCATGTGTGTGGTATAATATGATCTTAGAATTTTAAGAAATTTTAAGGCCCACAATAACACTTTTTTGTCTTACAATTTAAATTGTTTATGGCAAATACTGTTAGGTTTTAAAACATAATACAGATAATGTATATTGATTATTGACGATTAAAATAATGATAAATGTAATTATTGTTACTGTTTTATTTCAATACATTATTAGTAAAAGCTAGATTGTTTTCAATCAAAGTTAAAATCTAGGTGTAGTGTGAACAAATATAATTTGGTTAAACAATGTTACATTAAGAGTAGGGTGTACATTGCTGCAGCAGTAATTTTTGCCGAGTTTCTTTCTTTTGAAAAGGAGACTTTTGCAATTGCATGGGGAAGAAGCCCTTTTCCCCTTTTACCTATTGTAGTATTTTCGATCCACTTTGGAGCAGTGTCTATTTTTGTTTTGGTGTATTTGCAATTCTGCGCAAAAATAGCCGCAGCTTTGTGTGAAAGTACGGGAATGATCGCGTGAGGTAAGAAAGTGGTTTAAATGTAATGTGAAAGGTTATGTGCAAGGTAGTGAGTATTTCTTCAGGGTTAAGTCTTTCGAGGCCGTTCCTTCTGTTTGATGGATTAGAGAGTTTTGCATGAGTTCTGAGTATTAATCGTTTTGTCTACCTTGCCTCCGATGCAGAGGAATAAAGGAACTTTTTAGATCCTCACCGGAATTCACTCTGTAGTGGATTTCATGAGGTTTCTAGATCTTACAAGACAAGGTATCTATGGATGCATGTTCAATGTGACTGGTTTCGGTGGCTTGTTGAAAAAGAAAGTAAAAGTGAATGAGGGCGTTTAAAGGAAAACAGAAAATTACATTGGAATTAGAGTAAACAGAGCTGCCCCCCTGAAAATTTGGTATTTTTCGTCTCCACCCATATGTGTTTTGTCCCCAGTCATATGTGTATTTGGCGCAGCTGCTGAATGAAACACCACCCACTACGACTGGAATGAGTCCGTTGTCACTAAAGAGCTCTGGCAGCCAACAAAATAATCACCCTTTAAAGCATCACTTTAATGGAATAAGTAGAGGATTCCGGGTGTTAATTATATGGCAATGTATAAATGTATCCTATCTTAGACAACATGGGTGGCATAACTAATCCTTTTTGTAACAGTGATGAATTTTGAGAAGAGACTTCACTGCTAAATATCTCAACCAGAAATAACTTAATTTCTCTAACCTTATTGGTAATGTTTTGGAGATATCAAGTCATGGAATTGTATCAAGCAAGTACTGGTTAAACATGACATGGTGAAGAATGTAAGATACAGAAAATTATTTTTCCTTTTAATATCATATTCTTGTAGTCACAATATAAAAATAGTTATTTTCTACGTGTACCTGAATGAGTTTTATGCGAGAAGATAATATTTAAATATTTGCAAGATGAATTGTGACGAACGGTTTCTTTGGAAGATATACCGATGAGATGAGAACTGATCAAGTGTCTGAGAGGGAAAGACCATTACTTATCGGCCAATGATTGATAGTGAAGGTCACTGAAAATTTAAACCAATGTGTCTCTGCCACAGTCGCAACTTATAATACTCTACAAAATTCAAGTGAGTCTTACGTAGTGCATAACAAAAGTTAAATTTTATAAATATTATCTTCCTTCCGAGTGTTGTTCGGTCGTTAGCTTTACTCTTCCTACTATGGATAACTTGTATCCTCTCGATGTCATAGGTGCCGCAGATTTTTTGTTAAGCGGTTAAAATACTGACTTCGCTCGTTTTATTCGTTACGCACGCAGCAAAGACGGAAACGTCGTAGCTAGAATGCAGGATATTTACTCATAAAAACGGTATTTCTTTTCATTCCGATTTCTCTTCTGAAGGAAGTTAAGTCACGTATTTCTTCTGCCTCTTCAGAAAGGAGTTCTATATATTTGGATGTAGTAGTAACGTACCAAAGCAAGAGTGATATAATTTTTTTTGTATAAATACACAGTCTTATATAATACGGGAAAAGTAAATGCCAAGCATGCATCAGTAACATTTGCATTTGGAGTTCACAAAATGTTTTTAACGGGAGTGAAATCAGGGGTATTTACAAACATATTTGTTTTCAAATACTGTATCTCAGATTTCAAATTCAAGAAATCGAAAGGAATTTAGTATTTTATGACAAATAATAAAAATAAATAAATAACATTCCACCCAATTTCTGATAACAAATCATATATATCAAGTTATTCACAGAAAGAGCATTTTAGCTCCAAGTACTTGGTGAGTTTGTGTTCCCTGACTGGGAATAAGCAGAGCGATTCATTAACAAAGTTGACATCTGAAAAGCAGAAAGTTTTGTTGTAAGAAACTATTTGACACGATTGCCTCAAAATTGTTTCATTATTTGGCGCACAACATACGTGACCATGGAATTCAGTTTTCATATTGGGATGTTACAGTCGCATGGAAGCAGTGTAATTTTCTTGCTCTTTTTCACGTGTGAAAACGTTGGTCCCTCATTGGCTATTGAAGAAAGTGTTAAATATCAAGACGATGAAGATTTACTTGACAATCACCTACCCACGTCATGGTTAATCATTTCCCACGATAGTATGCCCGCTTTGAACAAGAAAAACCCGCCACGTCACCCTCATGTACCGGTAACTCGAACTCTTCAGTTAGTTCACATCTTCACTTTTGCTGGAATTTTTTTATCTCTTATTGCTGATCTAATGTAGAAAGAGCAAACTTATCGGTCACATATATTTTGTTAAAAATATCAGATTCAGTTTGAAATTTTGGAATCACAGAAGAGAAGAATGAAATAAAACCTTAGTAATAATAATGGTAATAGTAATAATATTAATAACATCTTGATGGTTTTCGACCATCTTTTATTTATAAATGTGTCACCTGCTGCAACAGCTTTTACTGGTTTCCAAACACTTCAGCCGGTTTCCCTACTTAAAGCACTTTTTACTTTATTCAGAGGCCATACCACAAGACAACGTGTTTCCTCAAGTGCTGAGTTCGGTCTTACTTTTAGGCGCAGAAATTCAGCACTGGTAGAAACACATCGCCTCTTGAGTCTGAATGCAAATATTGTAAAATAGAACCCGTGCCCGGAAGTTTCCGAAAATTATAACTACCCTGTTTAAGTATTGATAATAATAATGAAAACACAATCTCCTCTTCTTCAATTTTACTCTTTGCTCCGTTATGCAATCAAACAATGTCTTTCTCAACTCGGGAATGCCAAAGAAAATTAGGGTTTCAATGTTATAGACGCACGATTATTTTTTAATACTCGTTTCCTCCTGAAATGCTTCCTAAGGACGGACATCAGGAAAAATCGAGCGGAACTGCAATCTAAGTACGTTCCTCAACAGAGCTCGAAGAAATCAGAGGCGTGGAGTTGGGAGAAAAATTTTTGTCCCTGTGCTATTTAATATCTGGTATCTGAAGTACTTGGAGAAGCTTTTCATAACTATTATACAGCCCGAGCTCGGCCAAGCTACAATCTATACTATATTATCGGTCCTCCAAAGTTATTCGCTCTCTCGGATGATAATCTTTATTACATCATTCTCTCTCTTTCTGTCACTTTTTAAATCCAAGTGTAACAACTCTTCCATCGGCCTTTCCTTTCTTATTCTTTTCATGTATTATTTCTAAAGCTGTTGTTTTTTTCATTTCCTTTTTTAATAGCGAACATCACAACACAATTTTAAGTGATTTTAATGAAACGTATATCGTTAGCCTGTAAATAAGATAAACGGTCTTATTCACCTCTAATTTGCAAAGCTTGAATTGTAGAAAAGTTAAGGTGAGTGTTGTTTTTCTTTCCCGAAGAATGAAAGAAAAAGACAGGACGGGAGTATGATTCGTGAGGTATGTTGTATTATTAATTCGCTTTGAACACATGCAAAAACAGAGGGTAGCGGGAAAGGCTGCCTTCCAACAATAGGTGTGGTAGAAAATTTAGCTTCAAACAAATGGAAAGATTTTTGTCTAAATTCGAATTCCGCCTGAGTCATAGAGGTGTGTTTGTTTAATGGTTTTGCGTCTCTCGTTTCCCATAAATACAGTCGTGGCAGTCATCTGTTTCTAATTTAGGGCAACTCGTTCCTAAATTAGATACATGCGATTCAGCTTTTCTTTCTGTCTGAAGAAGGCAGAGATTCACGCTCGTAAGCCACCACAACATCCATGTTTCACCCTGATTCGTACCAAGACTCATCTCCGACGAATAGCATTCACATAGGATGAAAGTCTGCGTATAGCTTTAAATACTTATGTACATCATCAAACATCAAACTGAATAACAAATGAAAAAAAAAATGAGACTCTCAGGAAAACAAGCAATCCAATGAACAGTATATGCTCACTCGAACCCCATTGGATCAAGTTGGTTTCATAAGATTCGCTCACATTGTTTTTCAATTTACAAAATCTAATAAATGACATAATATTATAACCATCAGAAAAAGAGTTAAAGATACACTTCCAAGATGTATCACGTATAAATGCAAGCGATTGTTCAGTAAAAAAATGTTGTTTTTCAAAAGTGAAAATTACAATTGTACTTAAATATTTTAAAGTAAATTTAGTTACAAACAAATTACTGAAAATAAAGTTATTATGCATTGATCAAATATAATTTTTCACATGATATTTTAAAATATTGGGTTTTGTATATTTCAACAAAAATAATTTGGCTAAATGAAAGAAATATATTTTAGCAAAAGTAATCTCTACTCCGATTTTAATATTTTATTCCCTGTGAACTTCTAAGTGGCATTACACTTTTTATTGGGTTGCTGTTAATATCTGTACTGTGGTATGAACACATTATTGATAACCACAAAAAAAGTATTTAAAGAAATTAATGAAATAATTAGTACACGAAATGTTTTCCTACAAAAAAAATGTAATTTTTGTAATACTTAAAATTTGAATGCGAAATAAAAACTATAATTGCGTATTGTTCTTTCACTACGGACCACACTCCTAATGTACGCGCAATAGTTATGAGAGGAATGCACTTAAATATTTCTGCAAATACACATCTGAATTTGCCAAATACAGACGACTTCTATTTTTAATGTAACATTAACGTCACATTAAGTTACCGCAGCGGTGAAATATTTGTCAATACCAAAAAGTTAATGTACGAACTCACTGCGTTTTTCTGAAATTTTATACAGCCTAGAAAAGTTCTAATTGCATTTCGACGTAATTCTTTTTATGATGTTCTATTAGATCTGCCTATGCTTCCATTCTTGCCACGTCACATAAACCTCTCACAAATTCAAATACGATATTGAGTTTGAAATGTGTTATGAAGAGATAAATGAAATTCATATAACAGGTAGCAATAGAAACGGAGAGTTAAATAGGTTATATGTGCTAAAAACCTTCAATTAGGAGTATAATTTTTGTGAATGTCTAAACATGTAATGTAATGCCGAACCTTGCTCACCTCTTTTTGAAAAGCGCCTGCTAGAGTTACCTGGCTCTCGTCTTTCTATGACGGAAAGCATTTAGAGCCCAAATACCAGTATCCTTGACTTGTCTTGGCTCGTTGGCGTCTTTGTCCCTGTCTTCCTCTTATTGTTCACGTTTGCTGAAGCTGTCTCCTAAGACTGGAGATCACCTGTTTCAACACATTCAGCCATCTTGCTAATCCAACTTGCATTTCCCTTGTTTCCCATCTACTGATAGTTAGCCAATGAAAAAAATCCAAGCAATGGTGCGGAACTTTGTGTCCACTCACAGTCAAGCTCAATTTGCATTTTTCCTACCCCTCTCAGAACAACGTAAACAAGACTTCTACCTGCCAGCTCCGTGACGTACGGTTGCCCGTTTCCATAGGAACTGGCACAATGTTGTGCTTGGGTACGTCGACTTAGAGTTTCCCTCTTTCACATATCTCTAAAAATTATTACAATCGGTCGTCTCGTTTTGTATATATTTTTGTATTGGCATTGTCACGTTAATTTTGGATATCAGTAAATTTTATTTTGAGTTCTACGGTATGGTGCCTGTTTTGTGAGCGCTTAATGGCTCCTTTGTCAAAGAAATTAGAAGTACAGTAATAGTATTCAATGTGTCACATCTTATGAACACACCACCTCATATTTAAAGCTCATTTTCGCAGTTTTCGAGTCCAAAGCGGATATCAGTTTTAAAGAATCCACAACAACGTACTTAAAGAAGGAGGTGAAAGATGTTTTGTAATAGTATGATTAGAATGTGTACGATAGTATTGCGGAAGATGATTATGGAAAGAAAACAATATGTCTCATTCAGTATTTTCAATGTGTAGTATTTCCTGGTTCTACTGATTTGCTACCATGATTACAATCATCATTGGTGTGAAGACTGTGTTTTTAACGTCATATATTATTGTATTTATTTTTATTGCATTATGGACACATATCTTTAAACTGATAACATTATTGCCCAAATATGCAATTAGAATTCATTAAGAATCTGATTCAAATACAATCAACTGAATTTTGTATTTTGTTTCTTAAATGTTGCAACTTTCTAAGTATTTGTAAATTATAAATTTCAGAAGAAAAGTTTCAAAATGTGTCCTCAAAAAAATTTATATCCCGTTCCTTCTGGAGAATAATTCTTAGATTTGTCTTTACACCATCACCTATAGTTGGGCTTCTGAATTAAAGATATGTTTTCAGGTGAATTAATGGGAATGCTCCATTTTAAGGTCTTCTTATTATACAGATACACTGTTAATATCTACTACAAACCATAAAAATTCAAAGTCTTTTGAAATTGCAAACGTCCGTTATGTTGAAGATTAGAGGTTTAACTACCACCATGAGCAACTCAATGAACCATAAGCACCCGTTATGTTAAAAACTTATTAAAAGGTTTGATGCTTTATCTGACTGGCGTCGCATTAAACGAAGATATAAAACCAGATCGCACAAGCTCTCTTTGGGGAATTCAACCCGCCATGGACGGAGGACATAGAGAGAATTGCAAGCCAGGTACATCCTTTCTTAGCATTGGTATTCCCCTCTAATACTGACTTCTTTCAGCAGGATAAGGAATCCAGCCAAGTCTCCCAGATTGTTCTGAAATGGTTAGCGGAAAATGAAGACTTGCAGGTATCGCTCTGACCACCACATTCCCAAACATCAATGCAATCGGGCATCTGTTATTTGTGTTGGTACAGCAATTGGCGAGGAGCAGACGCTCATCCACTAACTTAAACGATTTATGGGTTCTGCTCGTAACGTGTTGGTACCAGATACTACATGACACCTTTAAAAAACTTCTAGCATCCCAGCATTGCCGGTTAACAGCTGTTTTCGCTGCACTCATATTTTTATCAACATCATATTAGGTAGGTGGCCATAAGGTTTGTCTTCTCGGTGTTTGTAATTCCTGTCTTAAAATCGCTTTACTATTTTGTACACAAATTTATCTTTCTTACCTTTGTACTGCGAGGAATGTCTTGATTTGCGAAACTGAGTAGTTATATTATGCTGTAACATGATATATTTTAGTAGAATTGGAGACTGAAATCAATGTTATATAAAGGAGGATTATATGTAATAAACAAATGTTACTTGGTTGGAACAAAAATTGCTTCCATAGGACTGTTTGGAGCCAGTTGCGTGAAACAAATTAAAAAAAAAAAAGAAATTTGAAATAAAAAGGTGTTAGTTGAATTTTCCAAATGAGATATATTTCTGAAAATCCGTGTCAATGCAACAGATAGCAAGGTAGGACTTGTTGCTAATGCTCAATTAAAGGTCCGTCAACAGAAAATACCAGAAACACGAATTCCACTCCATCTGGCAACAGCGTAGTACAACAAAAGTAACGAGTGGAGAATCTCAGCTTCCACAGCATAAGGCACACTGAAGTGAATGAGATGTAGCCTCAGACGTCTTCTTGGTTTACCGCTCATGTGTACTAAACACCGACAAGAAATTCTGCTGCCACAACCGGTATACCAAGACTCCACATCTGAAGATTAGCGAAGGTCATTTGGACAGATGAAGAGCGAATCAGGTAATCCGCGCTGATAGATTAGTCAGAAAATGAAGAAAAAGTATGAAATTCTATATTCCAGCTACATATCTTTAATTGTAAAAGTTGGTGAAGGCGGTGAATTATCAGATGTCTTAATTCAAAATAGAAGGATCCTTTTAAGTACAAAGTCTTACTAACGGAATCGTGGTATTCTTGATTCCTCTGCTGTGGATCTTAGCACATTTAGTCCTCTTTTCAATGGGGTACAAAAGAAAAGGTTATAACCCGCTTGCTACCAATATTCCGTTTTCATTAGCGCTGGGTAAGCAGAGAATGATGCAGATAGAACTATTTTCGAACGGGATGGCAAAAGAGACATTTGTTGTAATGTACCAATTTAAATCAAATTATTGATCTTAAGAATCGTTTCAGTCTTTTAGTTGCTGACATCTCTTACCGGCATAGTACACTGTAGTTCCTGACTGCTTCAGTAAAAAAGATAGAAGTGTAGGCCGCAAAACGATTTTTCTATTTGTGAGACAATTAGTTGGTACAGATTGAACTTGCGACAACATACAAATGTCTCTTTGTAGTCTTACTAAATGTGTCTTCCGTTTTCGTGTTAGACAGATTTACGCTTTGGGTACGCCTTTAACACCTTAACACTCAACCGACGAAGGACATTTTCTTCTGTTGACAGATACCTAATTCAAAGACATTTGCCATTAGAAAGACTGTATTGCGAATGGACGAAAACTATCAATACCACACATTAGTTTTGTTATTTCGATATCATATATATCTGCATTAACGGTAGCTATGAGAGAAAGTACAATTTTCCCACATGCAAAATACTCGTATATGTTGGTAGAAATTGTAATCCTCAGCCTCGAAAACATTCATCCATTGCAGTTTCAGGAAAAAATGGCGATTTCCCGTAGGACAGTTCAACGACAAAACTACGCATAATTTTCGCTGGGTAGTTTTCCTATGCTTTCCCATAGCGTGCATTTTGCAGATTCAAACGAGCAGTGAAATAAATGTTGCGACGACATGCGGTAAATTGAACCGGTGTCATCTGCAATAATTCTTCCGGAGGTTATGGACAAGTTAAACTGTTGTATCAAAAACGACGCTTTTTTCCCCGATCACTTCAGGAAGCAATATGCCATTTTTTTTTATCACAGATCACATTTTATAGATGATATTACAGAAATACTTCTGCACCGGTTGGTTAAGTACATCTTTCGCTGTTTTGAGAATTGTACATGTCAGATTTTTATTCTTAAGCTTACAATAGTATTTAAGGGTTACATATTTCTTTGTTGCAATATATTACTGAAAACAACGGTTCCTTTTACAAATATTTAAAGTTACAGCATTTGCTAATGAAGAAATAAGTTTAAATTCATTTAGAAAACTTGAATTGGTATTAAAAGTTGTTATAAAACAAAATTAAAACGTATTTTACCATTTATGTTTACGTACAATGAACCAGGAATTCTTAAGCAAGATGTAATGATATTTTTTAACAAATTATTTGAATATATTAAAAATATATTATATAAAACATATTGCAACATGTTTTTATTTTTATTATACATGATATTTATGCTTTATTAAACATAATTTTTTATTATACATTATTTTTCAACCCTCTCGGCACCAAGACGATTTTCCTGTTTTGCTTTGACTTCGGCTGTGTGTTCTGAGAACGACCGTTTCATCAGCGGCAACGTCTTTCTACTAATTTTACCTGATCGGCGGCTGCCTGTTTTTACCTTCCCCTTTCGAAAGGGTGGAGCAAACTACAGCTGATGGGGGAAGCATTTTATAGTCTGGGGAACGTTTTCGTGGAATTCTCTGGTTCCACTCATGCCTGTGGAAGGCACTATAGACTGGATTCGTTATGAATCTATCCTTGCAGACCACGTGCACCCATATATGCTGATTGTCTTATCTGGGCAGGATAAGATCTTCCAGCACGACAATGCGACGTTATCACACATCTAGAAATGTCCGAGGTTCGTTGGAGAGCAGGATGAAGATATCAAATTACTTCCGTGGCCCTCTTATTCCCCAGAGATGACCCAGTTGAGCATCTGTGGGACCACCTCTATCGTACTGTTCACTCTATGGATTCTCCACCACGCATCCTCCACCAGCTGTCAGATGCACTAGAGTCAGCATAGCTCCGCATAACTGTGAATACCCTCCAGCACCTTATTGAGTCACTCCCAGCCCGTCTAGCTGCTGTCTGCGCTGCACATGTTGGTTACTCAGGATATTAGCTGCTGGTCACAATAATGTGACTCGACCGTGAATTTCTTGTGTCAATTTATTCAAAACAGTCTTCTGGTGTACCTTGCAAATTAAATGTGAAGACCTCCTTGTCACAGGAGGGGAAGAAGAAATGGAAAAATAGCATATTTTTCCATTGCAGCTAAAAAACATGCTATTTTTACATTGCAGCTCTAACCTTTGTCGCTTAAGCTAATATCGTATACAGTGGTGTGCAAAATTTGCATAACCTCAAGAAACAGTGAATATTTAAGTTTAACGTTTTTCTTAATAACTAATTGCATGGTTATTTCATCATTTATACCGCATTACATTCGAAATGTAATGGAGATCTCAAAAATGTCTTAGTTTTTCTGTCCCTCTTGAAGCAATTAATTTGGACCGAAAAAAATAAAGATATTTAATATTTTCTGTCCTTTTAGTTTTTTCTGTGATCTCTTAAATGTCTTAGGTTTTTTTAGACCACCATTCAAAGATGTGTAAAGAGCCTGATGTTACTGACAGTATATACTGATAGGAGGAGTCTGCTTCACTGTGGCTTACGAAACTGCAAAGGCTGGCGTAAAGCACTGTTAACTGCAAATCGAAGAGAGCCCAGATTTCATGGGATAAAACAGCGTGTCTCATGGCAACCAGGCAATGGGAAAATGATCTTTTCTGAGATAAACCAGAACTTTGGCGAAATGGGAAGGAGATTGGTGCCTGTGTAATGAGATTCAGTCATGAAGTATTCCATCCAATTTGCTTACTGACTACTGTTAAGCATCCGGTGAAGGTCGCGGATTGGAGCTGCGCGTGTGCACATGGCGTTGGGAACCTCTATATCGTCGATGGTATAGTAAATCCCCAGAAATTCATCAGGATATTAGAAAGCAAGATGACACCATCATCTTGAAGACTATGATGGCAATATTGTTTTTCAAGATGTCAATGCTCCCTGTCATCGTGCTAAACCAGTGAAAAAGATGTTTTAGAAAAAAAGTTCATCCCCTTGATGGCCACCACAGTCACCGCAGTTAAACCCGATCGAAAATATGGGTTCAGCGTGTCGTATGAACTATCAAGAAAGAATCCAATAACCAAAAATCAACTCACTGAAGATGAAATTGAAATTTGAAATCGTATTGTCCAACCCAACCTTTTACAAATCTTTGTTCACAGTATTCCAGCAAGATGCAAAGCTCTGATTAAATCTAAAGACTGGACAACAAGATTGTAGGAAAATTTTATAACTTTACTTCATTGTATTTCTGTATTTAAGTGTTACTGAATTACTTATGAATTACCCAAAAAATTTACCTTTGTAAACCTAAGTATTGGATAAATTATCCTTTTAATAATAATTTCGACTTGGTCATGATTCTTGTAATATATCTTAAGAACAGAAGTAGATACAGGAAAAAGTAATACTTTTTGGAAATTTCCATTACATTTTGCATCTAATGGTATATAAATGTTCAAACAACTATGAAAATTTGTTCAAACAGACGACCCTTCCTTTTTTTCTTCGAACAGACGACATCTTAGGAAATTGGAAGACAGGGACATCCTGGTGTGTTCACCCGCGGCGAACTTTTACCTTCAACTTTTGTTGCCCAGCAACACCAACACACTTGTTTTCCTTCGCCACATGCATAAGAAATGGGTTTCGTTCCACCGGTATTTCACGCACGCATTGATGCCCAAACCAGGGTTCCACAAGCACAACACTCAAATATCCGAAACATGCTGGTCACGCAGGAATATTATAACCGACTGCTCTTGAAACTAACGTCGACGGAGTCACCTTGGGCTGTGAGAATGTCACGCTGACGACCTCTGTACGTACAAAAACCCTTCTTCAGAGGTGACTCAGTGGCGTTGTGACCGTTGAAGTGACAAACCCAGCGGAGACGTCAGGTCGGCAATCAAAACGTTACTCCTACGAGGGACGCTTCCACCCTGCAGCGTATCCTCACCGAACTGGTACACACCAAACACAACGCAACCTCTCTTTTCAGAAAAACCTCAACGATAACACAATAAATACATGTATCAAAACAAGCAATATTCTCATATCAAACACACTAAGTGCTCACACGCCCCAACTCAAATCAAAAGAAATAAAACAACAGTTTCTCGCAGAACGAGTGTTCCCTAGTAACGCTAAACGCAGCCTGTACACACCCTAATGCGTAACAAACGGAAACAAAACCACTTCAGTTATCACTAGTATGACAACGTGTTGTTTTCAGTTTTGTCCAAAAATATGAAAATGTATATTAAAATTACATAAGTCGTTTTTTAAGGAAAAAACCGAACGTATCCGATTTTGGCTGCGGTTTATTGTAATGGCTTCTGTTTGTAACATCACATAATTTACAAAAGTAATATTTTTGAATTATCTGCTTACAGGAAATATAGTAACGTGGTGGTACAAATTAAAGAAAGTGAGGTTTAAAAAACAATGATGTTCCACTTATAAATTAAAGTAACCAGTCTCCCGTGGCACAGTGGTCAATGCGTTGGCTTCTAACAATTTATCTAAGATGGTCTCGAGTTCAAATGCCGGTGAGCTACAGATTATTTATTTGGTTTCTGCTACTGGCTCTCTCCTTTCCCTGGAACCAGCGGCCGTAAATAAAAGACGCTGTTCTGCTTATAACCCATAGAGTTCCATACGATTATCGTTTAACCTTCAACAAAAATAAAAAAAGACGATACATTTATTATCAAAAATAACGAATAATAAAAAAATGCAATGCTATCGTTTTTTATCTTCACTTTTTGAGAAATATTCCATTTCTTGTTTGGAACCTATTGGTGGTGTTTTCAGTGAAGAAGGTGCTTTGGCCTTTGACAGTAACTCTCACTACTCTTCTGTGGTATGACAGGTAGAACAGATGATCGCCAATGAAGGATTAAAGAAAGTGCACATAGCGAAAGAGACAGGAACTTCATTTGATAAGGCTTACGTATGACACTCAAAAAGGGATCCTTCGCTCCAGATATTCCATACTACGGTGCACACAAACACACAATTAAAGACGGAAACACACTCCAAAAGTTTAACATACATCTTCCAAGAAATCAAAATTGAATAAACAAAAATTTGTAGCAGTATAGCGCCATATGTTTAAACGGTAAGACTTATTTGTGTTTCATTCGAGTAAAGAGGTCATCACATTCTACAAAGGAGCCGTCGGGGTCCAGTTGTCTCACGGGAACATTCGGTATTCTACGACCAGATTCAAGTAAAGCCGACATCTGTGTGTTAAAGTAAAACAACATGAATTCGTTTTCCACCACTGTTCGGGATTTGGTAAGAAGTGCTTAAGGCATCATTATGTATGTTTGTTTGTCTATCCCAGCATGGTACATACATCAGCCCGCTCATCGGAGGGGGAACCCAGTAATTACAGTGGCGTAAACTTTTCTGAGAGTTAAGAAAATAAAAAAGGTGGGTGAACAAAACCGTAGAGCATATATGTACAGTATGTAATGGTACATACGTATAATCATCAACGATTATCAGTCTGCTGCTGAATGGAGTCCTCCCCAATTCTCTTTCATAAATTTCTGTCTTGAATATATCTCTCCTAAAACTCTTCAGCATGCGTTCAAATCAGGTGGCCTTTTTCTGTGTCTTCTCCTCCTTCTTGGTATTCATTATATTATTTCAGTTGTTAATCGGTGATCAGTTCTAGAAAAATATCCGGCACATCGCCACTTTAATATTTTTAACGAACTTTTTAAAAGGAAAGGACACAATTTTGAATTAACTTTTCAACTTCTTTCTGCAAAATCAATATCCAAAATTGTATTTGCAATATTTTCGAGATAACTGCGAAACGTATCGACGGTCTCCCGGAAATCTTCATAAAAAAACAAAAAAACAATAACGTGAAATCTAAAGTGAACAACAAATTTTAAAGAGATTTCGTCGGAAAACTCCACCAATAGGGGGGGGGCACTGATATTTCAGGAGGAGTCCGTACCCTATGTCCACTGCCCCATGAGACCGCTTATTCCTGAGCAGGATGTCTTGTGTTTTGATTTCGAGTGTTTGACGATATAAGATGATTACCGCAAATGGATCTGATTTTTTCTCCACAATTGTTGTTTGTGACAAATATTGGACATTAGGTGGCTCGGACCTCCTGAACTTTTGCACTCATCGTAATCCAAATTGGTTTGAAGAGCATTCTGGATATGTCCGACGTATGGTGTGGCCATCACGTTCGCCCTATGTGAAACCATGGGAGCACTTATGGGACGAGATGCAAAGTTTCATTCGCACTCAAGATCGTGCACGTACAAATACCAGGGGACTGTGGGCTACTTTTCAGACAGTATGGCTTATCATCTCTCCAGAAATCTATCGGTAACTTGTGGAATGGATGGCACCTCGCGTTTCTGCAGTTCGGCGTTCTAGAAGAGGTCCTACCAGATACTAGTTACGTATCACATGACTTTTGATATTTCAGTGTATAGTTTTCTACGTAAATTTCAATTGTAAATGTGTAAGTTAACAAAAATCGCAAACTATTGTGCCGTGTGAAAAGTTTGTTAGTAGCAACAATCACTATTGTAAGGTAATGTAGCTCAGTGCCATTTTTTACTGAGCTAAAGAGCCGTCATCTGAGACTGGAAATTATTTGGCAAAATTAAAATATTTCCTCGAAAAGATATAAGTAAAGGAATCTTAAATGGACTGTAACATTTTGATATTTAAAATAATAATTATGTAAAAAACTACTTCCCAGTAAACAATCGCAAAAAATTAGGGAATCATATTGCTTGTTGCTCTTTGAGTTTCTACAGCGGTCTTAAAATCACGTCGAAAATGAATCAGATCTAAAACAATAATAAAAGCTGTAGACGTTGTTCAATTTAGTAAATGAAATGCAACAGGCGTCCTTCGGTGAAATCACAATTGAACGGTTTGAACAGAGGTGTGACCATACAGAAAATGGAAGAAATCACAATTGAACGGTTTGAACAGAGGTGTGACCATACAGAAAAATTTGTGTGACCATACAGAAAATGGTCACACAAATTTTGGAACGTTTGGATAACAAATTACAGAAAATAAAAGAAGTGCGAAGCACTGAAACTGGCAACGGCTTGTTATATAAGAACGGAAGAAATATCTGCTGCTGTTGTATATCGTCTTCTAATAAAATGGCGCACGTAAACAAGTTGTGGATAGAAGGTTATGATATTTTTTTTATGAAGAGAAATATTCGAATTCTGTAATTAAGAAAAGAGCTATGAAAATCATTGCATCAGCGTTTATAAATGTAAAATAAGGGATGTTATTAATAATTGAGATAAAAAACTTCAAGCATTGCTTTTAACAGGAAAAGGAACACCAAACGAATATCCAAAGTTACATATTTTACGACTGAAATAGTCATTTTTACTATTACACATCATATCTACCAATCATACATCATTATCTAGAACTTTGTTTTTTGAAAAAAATGATAAAGTGAGGTCTCTCGTCATAAAAATAAAATCCACCGATGCAAAGAGCAGTCTTTAAGTCGTTAGAAATATCTGTATCAACTGTACAATGTAATAAGGAAAGTTTTGAATAAGAAATGAAAACCAAAAAACATAATGTTAACCACTTTTTCCTATGCACGTGGATGAGCACAGATAACGGTGTAGACTTCTTTGTGAAAGTCACTTAGCCGGAGACATGTGGAACTTTATTGTAACTACTGATGAAGCATGGATCCTCCTAAATGACTGTGAAAAAAATCAATATCCAAAATTGTATTTGCAATATTTTCGAGATAACTGCGAAACGTATCGACGGTCTCCCGGAAATCTAGAAGAAGAGCTGAAAAAGTGCTACGAATTTGGTTGCAAGAATCCAAAAGAAAATGTAAAGTAAAGGATTCATAATTATTTCTGGTTTCTCATATAATACCTAATTAAAGTTAAGAAAAGTTTAAAAGGCTATATGCAATTTCTTCATCCGCAGGGACTGCAATAAGTAGAACCCCATTAGGATAAGACTACCAATCATACATCATCTCGCACTCTGTTACTTGAAAAAATAAAATAACGAGACGGTTATGAAGTCTATACGTTTTGCTGATATTCCTTGAAAAACTTCTGATGTGGTACCATGGATTACTGTGCTTTTGGTATGCTAAAAAGAGCACTGTCTTAACGCAGATCTAATAAAATGATTTTACTGTGGAAAACACTGGACGAAGAGTGAAACGAAACACTGTTGCCAACTTAAAGCAATGCCCTGTTATCTTGAAAACCTATACTGTATGTATGAGTGTAAGCCAAAGAATGAAATTTCATATAGATAATTTAAGAAAGAAATTACTGAATTTAAATCTTTAATTACACTACTGGAAAGCCGTCCTAAAAATGTTTGCACAGCATCATCTGTACACATACGCTTTCCAAAAGAGTTACAGTTTGCTCGCTGCGCTACGTATTTTGTTCGTCAGATTTAGATTAATTGTTCGAACACATACGGAAAGAAACAAGTGTACTGTGTAATGCGCAAAATAAACCATCCATCAAGTTATCGTGTTCATATCAGATTTTTACGTATAGCAGTGATTATAACTTTGAAAGGATACACTCATACAGTGAAAAGATATTTGCACATGAAGCTTCCTGCAAGTTAGCATTCAAAATAACGCTGATATGTAACAAACATAATTTCTTAGATTAGCAAAAAACCACCTAGTCATACTGCTGCTTTCTTAACTGTGAATCCAACATTGCAAAAAACAAAAAAATGTGGTTTGACGTTATGTTTTATATACCTCGAAACTTCTCGCCAGTGAAGTTGCCGTTTAGACATATGGCATTATTCAAACTGCAGCAGACATTTTGGAAACACTCAGATAAATTAAATAGTAAAATAGACGTGTATTGCTTATTGTAAAACAGAAAGGATTTTTCCGTATAACTTGTATGCTATAAATTAAAAATACATTAATAGGCCATCAGTTTTATTTTTCTAAAAGCCTTTCTCTCTTCTGAAAAGAGCACCTCTAACATACTGTACAGCACCGCTGTTTCTTTCCTCAAGTCCCAATATTTAATTAATGAATGCATAATATGACGAAAGTATGTTATATATCGTAACTAATCACTTGGCTGAAAGTTTTGTAATATTAAACATCAGACATCATTTTATTTCTGCCTCGACCAGATGATGATTCAAAGCGTTTTATTTCGTCCAAACCTAAACAAATGCAACCTTTTCTTTTATAAAGTGAATATGTTTGAAATTTTCATAATAGATTACTGAAAGTAATATATGACAATAACAGAAGGAATTCTAATTGAAATTAAGCCAAAAAGTTATAAGTATATAGAGTGAATAATTTCCCTTTACTGGGTGATCGAATAAAACATTGGAAATACAAAGAACAGAAAACTTTATGACTTTCGCAAAAGTCTCGAATTATTATAGACTGATCGCTTTCCAATATATTGAAGGGGAATCTTCTAGAATTTAAACAAAATACACTATCTAATAACAAGTAATTGGACACCTGTGATAGCAAAGGAAAACGAAGTTTATTCACCTTCAATAGTTGGTGGAGCCTCCTCGAGCGGCGATTACAGCTGCGACCCTCCGGGGCATACTCTGAACCAGGCGTTGTACGACGGCTAGCAACATTTCCTTCTACTCGGCTTGGAGAAGACAGGTTAGTTCCTTCACCGATCTCGGACGATGAGGACACTTAAGTCGACGCTCCAACTCATCCCAGAGGTGCTCGATAGGGTTAAGGTCCGGGCTCTGCGCAGGCCAGTCCATTCGAGTAACCCCATTGTCACCATACCAAACCATGGTGGACCTCACAACTAGACAGGTGGCATTGTCATCCTGAAAGTAACATTGGTCCACCTGGTAAAACTGCCACAAAGTAGGAAGCGCATGGTCATCCAAAATGGTTTAGTAGGTCTCGGCGTTGAGTCTACCAGGAATTGCGACCAAGGATCCCGTGCCATACCAGGAGAAACACCCCCATACCATAATTCTACTGCCGCCGAACTTCACAGTTGGCACAATACATTCCGGCAGGAGGCGTTCTCCAGGCAGACGCCAAATCCAGACCCTCCCGTCCGAACTGTAGAAGGTGAACCTTGATTCGTCGCTCCAGAGAACCTGTTTCCACTGTTCAATGGTCCACTGTCGACGTTCTTTGCACCACGTTAGCCGAGCAGCGCCATTGGACTTGGTGATCACTGGCTTGTTGGGTGGCAGCACGTCCATGATAACCAAGGAGATGGTCTTCCTTACGGATGGTATTCCTCGAAATAACACTTCCTGATGCGTGTTGAAACTCCACGCGGATGTGGCCCATCGATTTGGTGCGGTTCTTCCGAATTTCTATGGTCGGCACTCGTCGGTATCTAACTCCCAGTTTTTTGGGTCTGCCGGGTCAGGGGCACATTCCGACAGTCACCTCGTATCTTCCACTTGCCATGCAAGTACGCCACTTTTGATTTTGGGTACTTCAACTCCTTGTATATGTCACGTGTGGATCGGCCATTTTTGTGATACCCGGCGATTACACCTTTCTCGAAATCAGAGAGCTCCGAACTGCGTGGCATATTGCATGCGACTGGTTGCGTTGTTGTTTCACACACGATATTTAAGGGCGGTGGCCGTAACGTGTATCAGGACCGCACATATTGTCGATTGCAGGGGTGTCCAATTACTAGTTGGTAGATAGTGTATCTCAGGTATAAAAATATCAGCTTAAAATTTCGTACTATCAAAGAATATCATCTAATAAAGGACATAATTTACATACTTTCACATTCAGCCAGACGTTAATAAATCACATCTTCTGTGTCCTTTTGCGTTGTTTCATTTCGGTGTCAGACAGTATAAAAGAGATGTCCCTTCGTGGAAAATCAACGAAAACAGTAAAAATATTAAAGTGCCCAAAAGTATTGTAATTCATAACTAAGTATGAAAAAATAGTTTTAACTATACGAAGGAGTTTTCATTAATTTCTGAATGTTCACTATGATTTTGCAAGTAGAATGTAGTTTTTAGAAAGGTATTCACTAATAAATATAGAACAATTATATATATGAAACTTCTATTTGAATATGGAATTTTTCTTCACTGGACAGTTTTTTTTTAAAGCAGATTGAATTCTGGTAATTATTCGAAATCATTCTTATCATTTGCTATCAAAAACATACTGCATTTTAACAGCGATCGCACACGTATTCTCAGGTCATGCATTGCAGAAACCATACTAAGGTTATATAATGTTTAACATGATGCCCGAATGACAAGTAGAAACTAAATGCAACGATATGAGAGATTATATTGTAAATTACGTTTCCTGTCCAATGAAGTTGCAGTATGTACAAGGAAAATTCAGTTAGTTTCGATATCGTCCGTGACAAAAGGTCAATTTCATAAGTGAAGTTGTTTGGAACCATTTTACTAAAGATTTATACGCATTAGTAGTTACCTGTTTACAACTTAACACTAACATGTTCAGTTTACGTGTCATTAACTACAGATAAAAAAACAGGTTTAAATACAATAATATTACGAAAGGAATTTTCTTTCAAATATTTACATCACTACGGTTGTGTGATGATTAATATTAGCTGGTGCAATCCAGATCGCAACATATTTTCAAATTTATTGTCCTGGCGTATTTAAGTTTTCTTTTTCAAAATCGGGGAAATTTTTGAACATGAAACTTGTAACAAGACATTGTGCAAATTTTAAGCAGACCAGGTATCTTCGCATGTCCAGTGTAATTATAAATGTCAAGTATTGGATGCGTATTTTATTTGAAAGGTAATGCAAAATTTAATGACTATTTCTTTTTACATTCAAGGCGAAAACCGCACATGACAACAAAATAAATTATTTTCGATTTTTTTTTATGTGACTATGTATTAATAATTATTTGACAGTCTGTGCTTCAATCAATTACACTGTCCAGTAAATTTTATTAATTGGGAAAATATGCTTTAAATATTTTGAAACTAAATCTCCATTTCCTAGAATTAGTTTAACCAGAAATATGCCGCGTTTTAATTTTGTTTATCGCTATCGTCCTTGAAGGGAAGAAACTATAAAATTGGACATATGTATGTAAAATTCTTCAGGTATACGGGTCAACATTATATTCCTACTGTGTTACGTGTTATCAGGTTTAAACGTTGTTGCTTTACCATTTCACTTTGAATTTCTGTCTTTACAACAAAATGTCAACCGGATTTGCGATACAAACATAAAGTCATACTACGGTTTTTTACTCAGATCATCTCCTAAATGTGCTAGAATTTTCCAAATCATAACAATGTTTTTGTAAAGATCAACTACCTAATGTGCGAAAAGTTTCTTGATTCTTGTCTGCAAAGTTAGCGCCAAGTTGGATGGATGGATGGATGTTTAACGACCAAGTGTCAAGTTGTTACTGCTTCGTATGGACACAACAAATAAACCTGATTTTTTTTAAGTCAAACTAAGTGCTAAGTGGTGATGATTAGACAGACTCATCACCATTTAGTTTGAATACAATAATTCCCTACGAAAGCCAGAATTTTTTCTGTAGGCCCATGTTTTACATGTTAATATGTGTCTCAGAATTGTGACACACGGAACGCAACTTTCGCACTCGAATTTTAACTCCAATTTGAAAGGTTTTGTAGGTGCTACAGGATGAAGTGATAAAAAATTAGTCTTTGACTTGATCTAACATAAGGTATAGATAATTCTTGGCCGACATAATGATATTTAAACATGTTTGCGCTTGTATTTTTACAGAAAATGTCTGAATTCCAACGTCCTATTTATTTGTGCTCAAATACCTCAATGATATATATAGAATATCTTAGAGCTGTCTCTTGTTACCCCAAATCGACAATTGTGTGCTATGGTTTTTTAGTTGCAGGTCACTTTTGAATTTCCACGCACATGTTCGGTTGTACTGCATTTTAACCTTGCAGTATCTTTGTTAGATAGATCCGTTAAATAAAATCAAACGCTTTCAATTTTACCCACCTTGCTTCCGCGTCTCTTTCCTGTTGGGAACTCTAGCCCATATCTCACAGCTTCCTGTTTAAAGATTGTTTTAAGACCTAGGGTCAGACACTCCCTTCCTAAAATTCTCTAAATCTGATCTGATCTGAAGATTTTGTCTGCAACTGGAAAGTAATAAATAACTGTAGTACAGCATAGTGCTTCATGATCAAACGGTGGGAGTTTAACGATTACCATAAGCAATTAATTTGCCTATACGCAGTCACCTGCCCGTAAATTAGGGACACTTGTTCTAGAGATGGAGGAGAACCAGAGAGGTAAACCAAACACAGCCTCATGTCTCACAGGGACTCGAACCCTCACCCATCACGAACGAATGGTCAGAAATAATAACTTTGACCACCAAGCAACGTGGACTGCCTGATAATTTTTTTACACCGTCTACGGAGCAGATGAATTTATTAATTGTGGCTGAGAAATTTCAGGTCAATTATTCAAAAGATAAAACACTTCCACTGATTATTACGATTTCGTAGGTTTAATACCTTCGTTATATGGAAATCCTCGATGATACATTTCTTGTTTCCTCTTACATTAACGTTTTGAATTTCAAAAATTTCGGACTTTTGATGAACGGAGAAATTGCTTTTCCTATAACGAAATAATCTCACTCTCTCTCTCTCTCTCTCTCTCTCTCTCTCTCTCTCTCTCTCTCTCTCTCTCTCTCCTTAAGGGCAAGAGTTATATCAAGTCCCTTTCCCTTAGCAAGGTTTTGTGAGAAATCCGTTTGTGTAATATTATATACACGGTCGAGTCACATTATTGTGACCACCAGCTGATATCCAGCGTAACCGCCGTGTGCAGTGGGGATAGCAGTTAAACGGACTGGAAGTAACTCTATAAGGTGCTGGAAGGTTTTCATGGGTATGTGGAGCCAAGTTCACTGCAGTGCATCCGACAGCTGCTGGAGGATCCAAAGAAAGAACAACACGATCGATGTGGTCCCACAAAAGTTTAATTGTGTTCTAATCTCAGGATTGAGGTGGCCAGGGAAGTACTTTGAAGTATTCATCGTGCTATTCCATCCACCCTCGGACATTTTCAGCAGTGTAACACGTCGGATTGGCGCGCTGAATGATCCTGTCAGGTCAAGGGAAGACAGTAAGTATTTATGGATGCACGTGGTCTGAAAGGAGGGATTATAACAATTTCGGTACATACTGCGTTCTACAGGAATGAGTGGACCCAGAGAATGCCACGAAAGCATTCCATTGACCATAACGCTGCTCAAGCAGTTTGTGTTCTTCCAGCAATGGTTGAAGAATGTTTGTTCTCTGATGTTTCTCAACTTATACGCTAACGTCCATCCGTTCGATGAAACAAAAAGAGTGATTCATCGGAGAAGGCAATACTTTGCCGACCAGCGGAGGTCCAATTTGAATACTGCAGTTCCAATGTAAATATTTTCGGCCGCTGCATCTTCGTTAGCGAAAGTGCAGTGACCATCCATCTGTACAGGAGCCCCATACGCAACAGGGTTCGCTGAAGTTTGTTTTCAGACACACTTTCGGTAGCGTCCTCTACTGTAGCTTGCCTATCGACCCTCACGCACCTTCGTAGACGACGTTCACGTCCGCAGTTTGCACGTCGGTTATTCGCAAAGGTGCCATTTCTGCAATCACGATACACTTTAACCATAGCATAACGCGAACAGTTCACAAACTGCGCTGTTTCAGAAATACTGCCACTCTTGTCCCGAAAGCCGGTAACAATCCCTTTTTTTGTCCCAACGAGTGACATGCTTTCAGAATGCCTACAGCACACCTTATATATCATGCAAGCCAGCTAACGACACGTGCCTACTTTAATTGGCTACGCGTTGTTGACATGAAAAATACGAGGTGATCCCCAATAATGAGACTCGTCTAGGTATATCTTTCGTTCTTATGAGTTTCATATATTACGATAGCGTTTCACCAATAAGTTGTCGGGACAGGCTTGATATATGTCAAAGCATTTAGAAAATAGAAACGTTTTTTGAACATAAGAAAACGTTCAGCCTTGCTAATGTAGTTGAAGATATGAGAAAATTGCAGGGACTCTGTTGAAGCACGGAATACATCATTTTTTTATCCGACAAAATATCGTTTCCTGCTACTGAAACCATTCGCTAGAACGGACAGCGCCGAAAAACTACTGGTAAAAATTTGTGTCATATGGGCCTGACAACTGATTGAGGTGCCATGTTTTTGATTTGTGTGATATTGTTGTTTCTGTCTTTTATGAAGTGCCGAAAGCGCGTCAGTCTTATATTACGCTTTGCGTTAGTCAAACTAATTAAAACAAACAAATAGCGAAATATGTTAAGCTGAGAGGGCAAAATTGCTGAAAACCGAAGATTTTACTTTTTTTGTCAAATATGAAGGCCAAAACTCATAGAGATATTGCTCCGCACAGAACATCAATAAATCCAGTTCAAAAAATCACATGCACATTTAATACTGGCAGATTTTTATTCACGGTGCACTGGTTTTGTAACAAGGTTTTCTAATGCTGCGCTTCACTCGAAGTGTTAGACACAGTCGGATACAAGCAAAGCTTTGAACTTATTAATAAACAAAGAACATTGGGCTTTCCGTCGTGACGATTTATTTTACAAGTGCAATGAAATACCGTTGCGACCTAAATATTGTATTTTCGAAATTTAGATTACTTGCCTTATTAATCAGTCTGGTGAGTGTCATGTTGTTAGTGATAAACAAATTCGGAGACAAATAATTAGAAATTCATGTATTATTAAATAAATTTATACACGAAGTGATTACGCGAACGCAATGCTTCCAACTACAAACTGCCAGCATATCAATGGATAGCAGACGACTCTTCTGTTCCATAGGTTTTCTTGTAAGACAGATGACACCAGGGGTAGTGCTCTGCAGGGAAGCTCATCCTGTACTATTGCATGAGCACACCTAGTTCTCTATTAACCTTGATTCTAGTGTTAATTCCGAAAGGGCCTTTCCCAGATGATCTCTCTCTCTTTAACACTTTGATCCCTCCCACAAAGACTTTCTTACAAGAAGCTTCTAAGTAACACAGTGAATCAACGATGAAAGGAACCCCCACTTACCGTCCTTTCCATCCCGTTCCATTACTGTTTAGTTTGGGTAAGGTACTTCTCGCACAACGCGACCTACCGTAAAACTAATTATGTGAATCATTCTCAAATTCTAGGCAATGAAGAAACGAACTATAAGACTTTATGCAAAAATACACTCCTGCGGAATTTCAGTGTTCGAGACAGAGGAAGGTCTTCCTGGAAGTATTTGAACTATCAGCATTTCATAGCTATAACTTACGAAATCATAGTGACGAAGTTGGCAGTTCATATTCACAAAAATTATTCAGTTCGGTTTCAGTATATTGATGATATAAAAAACAACAAGTTTTATAATTCAAGCATTAAGTTTTCGTAAAATAGATAATTCTTCCCTTTAAAGGAACGGAGATGTTTCTCCACTGTAAACGTACACAGGTTTTGAGGAATATTCCACCCGTGAGTGTAAATTTATTAATGAATAAGAATACTGCTTTCAAGAAATACGTAGTTTAAGTTCGAAACATTGCCGTGATTCTTAGTAATGGGTTAAATTAAGTATGTTTTCTTCTGTTGATCAATCGAGGAAAGATTTATTGCATTCGATCGGCAGTAATGAAGACATGTAACGGTGCACACGTTGCGTGATCAGGAAAGCGAAACAAAACGGCTTTGCCGTGAAAAATCACTTTTACAGTCGCGTAATGTACTCGGGACTGAAACAAATTCTTCAAGAACTCTGCTACTGAAAACTACGAAAGAATGTCATTTACAGTTATAATGATCTTATCCACATTCGATTATTTCACACAAGCGGAAGTAAATAGTCTTCTTAATAAGAATAATGGAAATGCTGATTATAACCTTCTCATTAAATAGCTGCTTTATTGAATAGCAATAGGGTAAGGAATTATAAACTGCTGACACACTTCTTTCATCGAAACAATATAAAGCCATAATTCGAATAAGACCAATATCTTCTAATTTTGTTTTACAAATAGATGCAGGAAATTATTCCTTGCTTTTTACACGGGCCCATGAAGAGAAATTTGTAGCTAGTCACTGCACTCTAACAAAAGAACCATACTAAGTTATCTTTTAAATGTCACGATGCTCTGTGCGTTTTACAGATCTCTCCAGTTCAACAGAAGACAGTAAACGAATTGAGAAAAATGAAAAGGGGCATTGTGGTTCAACAATTCTGTTTCTTCATAGTCATAGTCCTTAAAAAGAATTATATATATATAGCACAAAATTTTAATGCATGGAATAAGGAAAAAACATAAATTTTGAAGGTATTGCCCAAAATTTAAATTTTCGTTTTGCAAAACAAAAAATTCTACATTTCACCATAATATGGACCCCTCACTTATCTCCACTTTCCACAACGGAAACGGCGGTAATAACAGGACAAAGTAGCCCGTGTTTTGTAGGACGGAAAACTCCAGAAACAAGGATAATTACATGTATTAGTGTTTTGAAATAAATTTCTGAAAGCATCTAATTCAAAAAGGTAATTAATTAAGATAGGAAAAATATTCCAATGAATATTATGACACCTGCAAATAACTTGTTTTAATCCTATTTAAATGGTGTTACATGCGGTATGTACTCGTTAAAGGTCACAGACTGGCCTTCTTTGAACACTTGCCGTTTACTGGAATCCTTTCCTCAGTCGAAAAATGACAGTTCTTGACACTTCTATGGCTTCTGCAGCCATCTGGTGTACTTTGTCTGCTTCATGTCTCACAGCAGGTTTCCACGCCGCTGATTCCGGTAAATCCTGCAATTTAAATGATCTTTCGAGTCGAAGATTTCCGGTACCAAATTATCACAGTAAACGCCGCGGAATAAGTGACCTCTCGAGTAACCACCTAAATTGGCGGAAAGTGAAAAAAGAACACCAAGAAGGAATTGGCTGGCAATCATAAAATTTACATATGTTAATGGTGTCGAGTTTACGTAAGTGTGATGTTAATTTCGGGACCAACCTGTGAGCGATTACGCCACAGCACGGCATAATATGCAAATTATCGTCGGTGGTATTTAAGGAGTACGGCGAAGTGAATGTAATCAGTCGTCGGCGTACGGACAGGTGCGAAGACCCTGAAGAAGATGCAATGCCTGGACATGGAAGACGTGCACGATTTCAGCAGTTATCGGACTTTGAGCGAGGTCGTCTAGTCGGACTCCGTTGGGCCGGGTGGTCGTATCGTCGTATTGCGGAGCGAATTGGACGGGAAGTATCGATGGTGGTATGATGGTGGCGTAGATGGTCCGAGGAACATTCCCACACGAGAAGACGTGGAACCGGGAGTCACAGACGGACTAATGAGCGGACCGATCGACGCATAAGAAGAGCGGCGTTGTCAAGTAGAACATCCACTGCGACGCAAATCCAAGCTGCCGTTGTACCTGAGGTGACTGTGCGAACAATCCGCAACCGTCTACTGGATGCAGGACTACGTGCACGTGTGCCTCTGGCATGTGTACCTCTGACTCCACCCTACTATCAGGAACGGCTGCAGTGGTGTCGCCAACGTCTGCACTGTAGAACGCTGGCGATCTGTCGTGTTCAGCGATGAAAGCAGATTCTGCTTGGGAGCCTCCGATGGCCGTATGAGTGTTCGCACACGCACAGGGGAGAGTCTCCACCCTTCTTGCATCCGCCAGCGACGCACAGGGTCTACAACTGGTCTCCTGGTGTTGGGAGCGATCACTCCCGTACACAACTATTGTTTGTACCGGGTACGTTAAACAGCACCTCCTACTTCAAAAACATCATTCAGCCCGTGGTTGTGCCTATGGTAAGGTCGGTCCATCGTGGCGTTTTCCAGCAAGATAACGCACGCTCACACACGGCATGTGCAACGCAACATGCACTTCAGAGTGTGAGACAACTTCTATGGCCTGCACGTTCACCGGATTTGTCCCCCATTGGCCACGTGTGGGATTTTATGGGACAAGGACTTATCCGGTCTCCACGGCCAGTCACGATCATCCCTGATTTACGCTTCAAGGTTGAGGATGCTTGGAACTCAATACCCCAAACTTACATTCAACATCTTTAGACAGATTCCATGCCAGATTTCCACAGTGTGACGCAGTTCATGGCGGTACAACCTGGTACTAACCATGTTACATGGAAATGTAATTTTTCAGTTTACCAGCAAATAAAGCTGTATTTTGCCATAAAGTTTTGATCACGTTATCCTCTGTATTCCGTTATTATGCTGTATAAATTTTTTTGGTATCAGACGTTTCCTTCTTGGTGTTCGTTTTTCACTTTATGCCAGTGGATTTTATCAACAGTTGGGAATTATATGTTGTGACGCCTCAGACGCTAATTTGGATAAAGATACTCACCAATGAGCCACACTGTTTGTGTTTTCAAAGTTTCGGCTTGCATCATGTCGCCAAATTCACAAGCCCCCATGATTACTTTGTCTTTCAGTTAAAGAATACACGTAGTGTTGATTGTTATCTCTAATCTGGTGTGATATCTCTAGTGGATGAGGAACATTTGCTTTTCGGTGAACGTGAGCTATTAGAATTTTCTTAAAAGGATATTTCACCGTTTTGAGCAGCCGGTCAGAGGCTTATCAGCGCGAAATGCTGTTTAATGTCCTCAAAATCAAATTTAGCTTCACTTCGTCAAAGCGTTTGCTAAATGATATATATTCACAAACCAAAAGACTGTTCCATTGGAAAAGACATAGATAATTATTAAAAAATAAGCCTTTGAAACTGTGAGCTTAAAGTATTGAGGCAACTACCAAACAATTGGAAAAAAATATATAAAACGTGAGGAGCTCTATTTTTTAGAATTAAGATATGAACGGAAAAAAACAGATTAACAACGCATAAAAGTCACTCCAGTATTTACTTCGAACGCCGATAGATTGCATAAGGACAGATCTGCTAACGAAGGGCAGTTTCTTTTATTGTAAAGGTACCTCAGAAATTGGCAGAACAATGTTCCCTGCCACATTGCTAAGGGAGTGAGTGACTGGTTCCAGGAACACTACAGAGATATTTGCGTTCTGTTTTGGCCGACGAAATTACCGGACATCAATCCCATAGAGCACTTGTGAGACTATTTCGATCGACAGAATCGACGGGCCGACCCAGAACCAAGTCTTCTCCGGGATGTTCCTGCTCTGCTACAATCTGATTGGGCGCGTGTTCCTAGGACAACCATCCACGGCATCACTGCGTCCATGCCACGCTATCTCGCCGATGTAATCCGGGCCAAGGGTGGTTTTTCCCATTATTATGAAGGTTGTATTTTATTCTGATACGTCGTGAGATTGCACTGCTTTCCTGTTTGGCTTATAAGACATGATCAAAGTGCTGCACATGAATTCGCACTTACCCAGAAGGCGTAATTGATAAACAATTAGATTTTTGTTCATTGGCACTTGGTAAAAGAAGGGAGGGTTAGTGGTGTAATTATTTTGTTTTTTGCAGAAAATACTGAAAACCTGAGTTGCTTAAGAAGATCACATTTAACTTAGAATTTGTAAAACTGAAACATTTCATTCTTAAAAATATCAATATCATTGTTATTTTCAAATAAACAAATGGAATTCCGCAACAGGAGGCAATATATCTAATGACTACATACGATGGATTAAAATAGTAAAGTATATTTGCAATAAAATGTATATTTTAATATCTACTGCAGTTTGAATAGAAAACAAAGAAAACTTCGAAATTGTAAAGAGGCTCAAAAGCCCAGCTGTGATTGTCAAAATGATACAAAGAAATTCCAAAGGAAGAAAAAGAAATTTGAATATGGCATGGGTTGATTATAAAAAGGCATTTGACTCACTGCCACACAAGGGGTTTAACACCTGTCTGTGACTATTTGGATTTAACAAAAACTATATGTCTCTTCCTCAATTAAAGTGCGACAAATTGGAAAACAAAGTTACATGAAAGATTTCCGAAAGTTAATATAAAAAGTCGCATATTTCAAGGGGATTCTTCGTTGCCTATACTGCTTAACATCTCTTTGATCCCCTTGTTGACAATGTTAAACACAAAAATGGGCATCCACATTCCGGAGCAACATGGAAAACTAAACCATCTAGCTGAACACGGATGACCTGATATTGTACGCAAAAGTGCCACCGGATTTAAACATTACTGAATACGTTGCAAATATTTAGTGATGATATACGAATAGGATTTGGACTAGAAAATATACAGTGTTATGCATGCACTGGAGAAAAGCCCAGAACATATATGTAGACGGAATAGAATTATGAAATGATAATATTATGAAATCATTATCAGATAAAGAAATGTACGAATACCTCGGAATTCCAGATTCAAATAACATCTTTCGTACAAGAGTCAAACTTCTGCCTCAGAGAGAGTACATACATCAAGGGAATGCGAAAAATATTGAGATCCAAATTAAATGATGAAAATACAATCAAAGCCATAATTACATGAGTCATTCCAGTAAGGAACTTTGATTGGACCCAAAGTGCTATAGAGATATTGAATCGGAAAACTGGAGAGTTATTGAACACGCATCATGCAACTCCATTCAAATAGTAACGGTGACAGTTTACATTTACCACGGAAAATTGGAGTTAGAATACTACTACAAGTGCAACAGAAAGAAAAGGAAGAAAAAAGACACCTGAATGGTTACGTCAACAGTAACAGTGAAAAGCTACTTCAGAGGTGAAGATACACTGCTGGCCACCCAAAATGCAACACCAAGAAGGACACGAGACAGCAAAGCCATATTTACTGGACACATAACAACAGATACAAAGATAAAACGATTGAGCTTACAGGCCCGTGCGACGTGCGGAAAACGCAGACATCAATAGTTCGTGTGGCCCAAATAGCTGGCAATAACTGCCACTACACGCCGCGGCATCGAAAGAAAGAGGCTTTGGATATCGGCTTGGGGTATGTTGGTACAAGCTAGTTCCGCACGTTGACACAGTTCATCAGGCGTAGCCGCGGGTAGTGCTTGCCGGTACACTCGGTTGCCGATCAGCGACCAGACGTGTTCGATGGGCGACATATCGGGAGAACAGGCAGGCCACGGCAGCAGTTACACCTGGCGGGTAACGAAGAATTTTTGCACGAAGCGTACCAATTGAAGGCGCACATTGTGCAGTTGAAACGTGGCAGCTGGAAGGTCCTGCAGGTAAGGCAGGACTACGGGCTCCAAAACGTCGGAGATGTAGCGGTGGCTGTTGAGTGTACCGGCGATGCGTACCAGGGGGTTGCAGGTGTCATATCCAATTGCGCCCCAAACCATAACGCCAGGCGACAAACCGGCATGGCAATGCATAACGAAGGCGTCATGCAGTCTCTTGCCGGGGAGCAGCCACACGCGAATCCGAACATTAAGGTGTTGAAGGCAGAAGCGCGATTCGTTAGAGAAGAAAATGTCCTGCCATTCCGTAGTACAGATGTGGCGTTCAACGGCCCACTGCCGCCGCACTCGCCGATGGTGTAACGTCAATGGCAATCGGAGCAACGGGCGTCGTGCGACAATTCCGCGCTCCTGCAGACGACGTCGAACCGTACGTGCTGACCCAGGTTGTTGCGCAGCATACCCTAATTCCTGCGCTAACGTTCGTGATGTGGCGGTGCGAGCCGTCAATTCCCGCCGCACAACATGCCGGTCCTCTCGTTCGGTGATGTGCCGCGGCTGCGGCAATCGCTCACGTCGGTCCGTCCGTCACTCCTGTACCCACCGAATCCATACTCGCCTCACTGTGGCTGAATGACGTCCCACACGATCGCGATGTCTCGGTACGATAAACCGCTGTCGCGATTAGCCACCATTCGTTCCCTGTCGAAATCCTAAACTTGCTGGAATGGCTGCCGTATTCTGCGACGAGGCATCAGAAAGCTTCCCACGCACAGGTCCGGCAGCACAACACACTTCCACTACTCACACTCTGCCTTCTGTGCATCCTTCTTATAGTGCTTCTCGGTAGCGTGCCGGGCGCACATGATTTGCATATGTCCTGTAATGCTAATCGTTTGCATGTCTTCTCGCCGGCGACGCATGCTGCGAATTTCAGGCCAATCGGATGCTTCCTTCTTGGTGTTGCATTTTGGGTGGCCAGCAGTGTATATAAAAATAAACAGAAAGCAAAGCTGAATATCAGAAAAAAAGAGTTTGGAAGTACATTGAAAGGCTGGAAGAACAAGCCAATTTATGGACAATTTCTGAAAATTATTGATTAAAAAAATAAAACAACTTGGATTGAGCATGAAAGGAATACGGGATTACGCCATGCAATACAAATTTTGAAAATGACAATCAGATTTTGGCGTAAATATGACAAGGTTGGTAAGTCAGATAATATCCGAAAACTTGAAAATTTTCATCGTCCTGGAGCGGGACTCGATTCCGCGTCTCCCAGATAGCGCCCGGGTATGCTTGAGCATGTCTGAATTTGGTTTCCATCAAGAAAGTAACAGGTCTTATTTTAGCTTTACACGAACAGGCATTGCAGACAAATGTTATGAAGGTTAACGACGAGAAAGTTAGTGAAAATCCAAAGTGTGGAAATCCAAGAAAATGATGAAACTGTGTCTCATCATGTGAATATAACAAAGTTGCTTCGACAGATTACAAAACTAAACACGACAGAGTTGCAAAATTGATTCATTGATTATTATGCAGAAAGAACAATCTGCAAACATTGAAAAACACAAGGGAACATCGGGCTGAGGAAGTTTTAGAAAATGATAAGATCTAGATCTTTTGGGATTTTCGAATTCAAACCGATCGGCTCCTAGAGAATAATACAACAGACATACCAATCATAGAAATCGGAATGTCTGGACAATTGATGTAGCAATTCCTCGTGATGACAGAGACGGTGAAAAAGCAACTGGAAAAAATATTAAATACAGAGATATGGCAGTAGAAGCTACCCGATTATGGACGAAACACACAGCAATTGTCACAATTGTCATCAGGTCACTTGGGACATGTTCAAAAACAATTATGAATGATTTAAAAAAATTGCATCTTTCTGGTATACCACCAACAGAACCGCAGAAGACAACTTTACTTGAATCATCATGTATTTCACACCGGTACGTGACTGATCCCTAGGTCTCCAATGGAAACTGCTATCAGCTCAACCACAACAGTCAACAACAATTTTGGTGTTTAGTTTTGTTTGTCATAGGTTGTATTGTAATGCGCATTGCAGCAGAAACTCAGTATTAAGAGATGATCAGTGTCATCTGAAATTAGTTTTATACCTTAATATCATATTTGCGAAATTGATAGTGTGTATCCCGAAAATTTTTATGCTAGCAGGAAACTTCAGTTTCGTTGGAACAGGTACAAATTCAGCCTTTCTCTGATTTTGCAAGGCTTCGACTTTTAAAGACACAGTTTCCTGAGCTAACCTTTCAAAAGTGGCCCGTTCCAATAGATGGCGCCAGGGTTGCACTTCTCCTCTCCTCCTCTCTTTTCGCGCTTTCACGAGAAATGCGTTATAGCTACTTACGTCACTTTGTTCTCCGTCTCTGTTCCTGTGTTACGTAATTTATTTTTTACGATCTCTACTACTCCTGTGATATGTGGAACTGGAAAAATTCTTCAATGAAGTTGGGAAGGATGAGAATGCCTCTATTTCATGGTGTGAACAACAGGATTTGTTTCCCACCACCAAAAGACGTTCTGAGGGCCATCTCATGATTATACGTGTCGATCCGTCTCATCGTTTAGGACAATTCAGGTGTAGGAAGAAGCACGTTTCAGGTAATGACTAGTACTCTTCCCGAACACTTGGTACGAGTTTTTATTATGCTCACATTCCTATGGATTGAATGATGATTCGGACGTATTGTTTCGCCAAAGGATTGTCTCACGATGAGGCGATTGTGGAAGCCTCACATGGCAATGTTACCACATCCACTGAGACAGTTAGCGACTGGTATTTGTATTGCAGACAACTAGTCTCAGAGTTTATGGTAGCCTCGCAATGTGAAGAAGGAAGGCTTGGTGGTGATGGAATCATCGTCGAAGAGGATGAAGCAAAAGTGGTGAAAAGGAAGTACAACTGCGGTCGTCTTGTCGAGGGCACCTGGATTCTTGGTATCTTTGAACGAGATACCAAGCGTTTCAGGGTCGAAATCTGCCCTGATAACAACAGATCGGCAGATACATTGCTGCCCCTCATCATCAAACTCGTAGAGCCAGGAACAACAGCTATGACGGACCAGTGGATTGCATATCGCAATCTCCAAATCTGTCGCTACGCACATTTAACAGTCAACCACTCCCTCAACTTCATTGATCCTCTCACAGGGGCGCATACACAAGGAGTAGAGAGCAATTGGCGTCCCCTGAAACACAAGTTGACACAGGGCAACGACAAAATGTACTTGGCAGACCATATTATGGAATATTTATTCCGACGGAATTGCCGAATTTCCTCAGAACATTGCTTTGAAGTCCTGATTTGTGCGATCAGGCAGTTCTTCCCAGGCAGATGAAGCTTTTCTGGCTTTTATTCTGCTAGCTAGATAGCTTCAGATTCATGAGGAAAACTCACTCTTCCGTCATGATAAATATTTCACACATATGCCACAATGTACATTCATAAAAGCCCTTTTAAGGGCCACCTTAATCCAAATTATTCACTTCCTTTGCCCATTTCATAACGTTACGCTACGCTTTACGATTTACCGATAACGTGTCGCCATCAATGGTTCTTTCAGAAAACTACTTTTGGGCCACATTTGGAAAGTTTACCGTTTCCTTTTGGACATATCTAAAACCGGAATATTTGTTCAAAGTAACATACATTTTTTTTTTAATTTAATTTTTTTTTATTTAATGTTTCTTCTATTTTTGCTGTTTATGAAATCGGTAATATGGTTTTACATGTGGTTTTAGAAACAAAGTTGTTTTTTATATTTACATTCTCGGTAGTGATCAGTAAAATATCGCAATAAAATATTAATAAAATGATAATGTAATATTTTTTCGAATCGGTTTACAGTTTCGATTAATTGATTCTTCAAAGGAACCGTTGAGTTTCTGCTAATTAAAACACATTAAAACCGTATAAGATTTTGAAGTGAAATAACTTAGTTGAAGGATATTAAAAGTAGGAAAAATTCCCAATACGCAGTGGCTTTGGTTCGACTATATTATCGGGAATTCTAATAAAACTGTTTTCTAGTTCATTAAAGAAACAGAGTAGGAAATTGAGAATGCAACATTGACTAATGCTACTCGTGCCCTATAATTCATGGCGGCCAACTGCCCAGACGGGAGAGCCACACTTAAATGAGCAAAAAGTGGAAAGAGGAGGTTATGGTGTTCAGTATGATCAACCATGATATTTCACAGCAACGCATGATTAGAGTGATGATTTCTTTCCCATGCTGCTTGCAGTCAGACAGCCTGACAATTACAGCCCAGGCTTTGTTGTGTTGTGAAGTTCCCTGGCTTATTTGAATCTTTCATATGTTATGTTCATCTCAATCCTTTGATATTCTGTAGTTGGTGATTTTCTAAAAACGTGCAACTTTGAAATCCACCGGAAGTTGTAGCAAAATCCCGCAACGTCGTTCGCGAGCAGAACACAAAGGAGCCCGTCTGCAAATCGTATTTGTATCGGCAACCTAAGAAACCCTGACTGGATTGTAATGGGAAGGCTTGCAAATTCAAATCTAAATTACTACATTTGTAGAAAGACATCTGCGCTGTATTGTAATGCGATGACGAGATTCGTCAATACCCATGTACACAAACTTCTCTTTTCTGATATTAACACACTGCCCTATTTAAAACATATGGTTGCGTCAGCTTCAGCTATTTCCTCCTTGTTTTGTTTTTGGCTGGTGTCTAACTAATGTGTCCCATGGGAAGACTTTCCAAACCATTACGGAGACATCGCAGCCTTGAACAGAGCCGACCTGGTACGAAGGGCCGTGACCTCATACAGTTGACGTCACAGTGGCGCTATCCCGTCAGCTCGGTACAGACGAAACGGGATTCATCTTAGCATAGGTCATGGCACCACTCTGCAGACGTAAAATCTTGATGTTTCCGGCACAAGGCGAAGTATTATCGAGAAGCCAACAGTGGCACAAGAGTAGGGCGTCAACTTCTGTTACCCAGTGTCCAAAGCGTGCGCCGTTCCGTTAACGCTCTGACGCTGCTTGGGCTTCCGACATTTAAACTGGATATTATACATTCCGCCGTTATCACGTCGCCGGTCTGTACGATCCTGGATATTCTAGATAGGCCCGAGTCATCAATGGCGTGTGGTTCTTTACTACTCTGTCTCTGAGAGCTGGTATGTACTTGGATGGTATAATCACGAAGCACCCTTTACATCATTGCTCTAGGCAACCCAATGGCTGTGACCACTTGGTCGATAGAATGACGTATCTGTCTTGGGCATACCATTCGTTTACGTTCAAAGATGCTCGAATCACCACATTTACCCATGTTCGTTTATTGCGGTACACTGTTGGGAAGCTCTTCTGTCAGACCGTTTGTCGCCTGCGTTCCGTTTGGGTATGGTCCAATTCGCGAGGTAGAGGCCCAAGTCAACTAACCATCCTCCTTGATCTAATGTATTTTCCACTGACAAGGAACATCCACGAGGTCGAACAAACAAAACCGCACTAAACTTCCGTTATAAGTCATTTACGTACCTCTGAATTCAATGGTGATATTTGTTTTTCTGTAAAACTCCGCAGTTCATAAGTAGAGGTCTCTGAAGATAGGTTCCAAGTCGAAGCGTAAAGAGCGGATCTGAACGAAAATAAATATCACGTACATAGGACTGTTAATATCCGTAACTTCATAATGAAGGGTAAGAGTGTGCAATTGTCAAAAGATTAGTTCCTGTGAGGGCTGTCTATAAAATTATCAAATCAATAACCATTGCCGCAAAAGGCACAACAATTAATAAATCCAACATCGGTATACATACAAAATGCACACGCACGAAGAACATTAGCGTTGAAAGCCACGTCGATGACACTTTTGAAATTCTGCACAGGTTCACCATAATGGTAGCCAGCTTTCCGCCTTGAGTAACAAAGCATCGATCTATCGATCTCCGCAGACAGTTGATTGTAGATCACAGAATGCATCTTCATAATTAATATTATGTCATGTAAATTTGGCTGCGTCATGTTGGATCGTAGTTTTATGTAGTCTATAATCTTCTTTGCGCAACTTTTATATTGTCTGAAAAAATGAACATAAAGGTCTTCAACAAATTTTGTAGGTTTTGGTGGAATGAATTTTAAATGAACTTGTTTTTCCCCGGAGGCCTCCTGAAGTATTCGTTCATCCTTGTGTCCAGACTAAGAATCACAAAGTACGAGTTACTTGTCAGACATATGTATATTCATAACTGACGCAAAAACGGTCAAACCATTTTGTCGGCTCACAACGTACACAGACAAACAAGGCATGTGATACAAGAACCTGCACATTCCAGACTGGCACATCAGCCAGCTGATGACGGGTGACTCAACGGAAGACTCTAGTGAGCAACTGCGGAGTTTTACAGAAAAACCAATATCACCATTGAATTCGGAGGTACGTTAATGACTTATAACGACCGTTTGGTGCGGTTTTGTTTGTTCGAACCCAGGGTGTTCCATGGGAGTGTACATATGTATACATGCAAGTTTTTGACAGTTGTAATTCAGGGTCCGGTGAAAATGTTGAAGCTGCGAAAGTTAGGATTTTATTGGATGCCCCATCCACACTCCACCCCTACGGCAAAATCGGCAGGAACTAAGTGAGAATATTCACGTTGTAAACATGGTGGCCCGACGCCATACTGAGGGACACTGCTTATTGGCGTGCAGCTCAATAAATATTGCACATATCAGTCTCAATATTTAATCATTTGTTGTTAATGGTAACCTTTACCTTCCTTCCCAATAACATTAAATACGAAACGTCTTTCTGGATGAAACTATTTGTTGACGATGAGTGTAATGCGCCTTTCACCATGGTGAAGGCAATGATATATTCGAATCTTAGTTAATTATTGCGATTTATTAAAAATCAAAGTTCACAAATCACACGTTATGTAATAGTGTAAATTGATACCGAACAATGTAGAATGTGAAGTCCTCCTTTATAGTATAAAAAGAAACATTAGGTTTTTTTTCGTGACCCTATGATATTGTTCTGTGAACTATTGCTTAAATATTTTACTCCTTAAACTTATACGAATTGCCTGCGTACATTTCATTCAATCAAAATAAGTGTGGCATGATTTTTCGAGCTATCACCCACATACCAGTTTTTCTTTTTAACACCACCATTTAAAGTTCATAATTTCCCTAAAGACTGGTGCTACTTTTCTATTCTTTTCTTTTTTGAAAGCTGGCAAATATATAAACAGATAAACAATTTAAGGGTCATTTCAAAAGTTCTGCACACTGTGGGATATCTCTTAAAAACGACTTTACTTCACAAAATACTTCTAACAGTATTAATAGAACATCTCAGGCATTTCGATGTTGCTTGAGATGTTCTATTGATTTTAGGTAATTTAACTGACTCACCGTCTTTCATTCTGGAAACATTTTAGTGAAATATGTCCCTACAGATTTCTGTTACGTACTCCATGTTATTCCGAGTAGCTTTAATGTTGTTTAGGTTTAATCCGTTAAGACTTAAATAAGTACAGCGTATGCATTGTATGAATTTTTTTCTAGAAATTGAGTGTCCCATTTTTTATGTCAGAATTACCATGAAAATAGGTACATATTGATTTTGAAATAAATTTCAAATCTTTGTTTGCTTTCGTTTTTCGAAAATCACCGTTACATCTCCATTGTCAAGATAAAGAGCTTGACGTGTCTTGTTTCTGAAAGTTTACACAACCATATTAATTTCAGACAATAGATGTAATTTAGCAGTGAATAAATTTGTTAGCGAATTTAATGTATTTACCAATTTATGTACAGGAGTTTAGGAATCCAGTGTCTCACCTCATTCCTTAAACAATCCTTAGAATAAAAAGCTAGGAGATTTGGGTTATACACTGAAGAGCAATTGAATTAGAGACCGCTGGCGTTATGCAAATGTGGCGCTGTGGGCTGCCTTGTAAACGGAAACGACATGACGTATGCAGCGATCCGACAATATAACGAGGGAAACGACGGGAATCAGTAAGAGGAGGACATAGTATGGTAGGACGAAAGACCTAAGCGCATTTGATCGTGGGCAAATTGTCGGGGCCCGACGAATGGTTCACTCCATCTCGGAAGTCGTGCAGGCACTATAATTTTCACGAGCAACTGTGTAAAGGGTGCTCCGTGAGTACATCGAATCCGGTAAAACCATCCCTGCAAGGGCAAACTGTCTTGGACAACAGCTTGTGGATGAACCGGGTCATCGTCGGCTACCTCGCATTGTAACAGCGGATAGACAGGCCACAGTACAAGAAATCACTCGGCAATTTAACGCTGGTGCAAAAAAACGTGTAAGCAGCCACACCATCCAGAACCATATCCTCGCTTTAGGGTAAAAAAGCCATCGTCCCACGAGGGTGACCGCACATCACAATGTTCAAAATTAGCATGGGCGCGGGAACATCGCCACTGGACCCTAGGCTTGTGGAAGAATGTTGCCTAAACTGATGAGTCGAGTTTCACGTTGGTACATGCGGATGAAGGATCCGAAAACGGCACAAACCACATGAAGCGGTGAATTCTTGCCAGCAGGGTACTCTTCAAGCTGGTGGGGGTGGCATTCTCGTCTGACGACTGTTTACGTGGACTAAAATGGGACGTATAGTACGTGTGACATCGTCCCTCACAGGTCAACGTTTCTGGGATATCCTGGACGACCATTTGCTCCCTTTCGTGCGTCTTCAACATCGCACTGGGGACCTCATCCATCAACAAGACAATGCACCATGCCATCGCTCCCGAATTTTATCCAAATGGATGGATGAACACTCCACCGACGTGACTTCGCTTCCTTGGGCAGCTAAGTGACCTGACCTCAATCCCATTGAGCACATCTGGGATGCCATCGAGAGAGATGTTTGAGGCCCTGACCCCGATCTATCAAATCTTCGTGAACTGTGTTCAGGGGTCGTGGATCCGTATGGCTTCCCAACACTTCCGGTGTCTTGTCGAGTCCATGCCGAGACGAATCACCGCCGTCATCAGGACGAAAGGTGGTGCTACACGTTACTAGACAGGTATTTCTAATTCAATTGCTCTTCAGTTTATAGTGTTTTGGTTGTTCATAGGTAGACCGTTCTTCTAGGAACATGTCCATCTCATTGGCATTTAAATATTTTTATCCTGTTCATGATGTCGTCCTCACTTGTTTTTCTTATCCATGAGAGTTTGTCTTCTTACCTCTCCTGGTTACAGCAAGCATGCATCTATTAATGTTTCTTTCAGTCTTCTGCAGTCTAACATTTTGTGAAATTATACCCGTTACGCTGTTGTACTTGCAACAGTCATGACCCATGCGACGTCGGATAACTTTTTCCCAAAATGCATCGTTGCACTACTATATAAAGGAGTACTGCATTGCCTCTGTTCCACATGATGATGGGGTAAATGTTACCCCAAAAGTCCTAGTGGGATATTTTAACTGTAAATACTTTTGTATTTTATTAAATATCGTACATATAGGGTGAGGTTTTCATTTCATTTGACCTAAAGTAGTATTGAATTACAAATTCCAAAACTATGAATTATTTGTCGCGTCAAGTCACTTTTTCATAGTGCTTTCATATTCCACAAAGTTGAAAAATGTCAACATTGCTGGCAGTTGCAAAAGAAAACGTGAAACACCTAAAACAGTTATCATTATATTTCAATAATACCTGTACATTAATCAGATCCGGTGGAAAAATGAGTAGGATTTAATATTTGAAATGGCATACATTTTGTTCTGAAATCACAGATTAAACAGAGCGTGAATTTTTTAAAATATGGTCTCGTTAGGTTTCAATTAAATCCTTGCATTCACCATTTCTTAGTTTTTTTATTGTAAATTATCTGTTGTTACTTGAAAACACTTCCTTAGGGGTAAACTTCCGAAAATGAAAATGAGTCAAATTGTAGTTTTTCCGTTGGTACTTAAAAATACCTCCTTAATGCAGATTTCCGGAAATTAAATTAAGCAGAAAGTTCAGTATGTAGGTTTCTTGTGTTAAATTGAGGCAAAAGTTCACTATGAAGGATTCTTGTAATAAATTGAACCAAAAGTTCACTATTCCCTAGTACTGGACTTCAGATCTGCTTTATATTGAAGCATGCGTCGCCTTAAATCTTCGTAGAAGCTACTGTTCCGAGTTGAATACTTTGCTCGTAAAATAAACCCGCAAATAAATGCTGCGAAATCAATAATTTGTCTTGTGTGAAATGCATCAGTACAAACTAACATGACCTCTGGGGCACAGTGTCTAATTGATGGCTTCCGATCATTTGTCCGAGATGGGTCCGAGTTCGAATCACGGTCAGGCATGGATATTGTGCTTGTTTTACGGCACTGTGTGTTTCCTTTCCCTAGAATCAGTGACCCTAAATTGGAGATGTACTACTTACTGCTTATAGCACACTGAGTTGATCGTGGTGGCCGTCAAACCCCGAATTAAAAAAAAAAGGGGGAGGGGTGCCTAGGATTTTAGAAATTAGTCAGTTAGTTCTCAGGTGTAAAACTGAAAGACGAATTTAGGCAAACACGGTTTCTTTTTTAGCACGTCTTGTGTTAAAAAAGGTCATGCTTATGCTTTCAGTTTGTCCGTCTGTGGACACCATATATCTGCAACTATTAGTCCGATTTGAAAAATTATTTATCCTTTGGGAAGCTTGAAATGTGCGAATGATGATTCTTTATTTCGTTTTTGTTTTACGATGATAATTTTGCCTCTAGAGGGTGTAAAGGCAGATGATGTCGAATTCAAAATATATTTTATTCCATATATTTGTTTCTAAGCATCCCATTGCAAAATATTATTTTATCTTTCCATTTCATTTATTTGGAAGAGTATTTTAGGTATAGTTACTTTTTCAAATCACGCACAGATTTTCCGCTAGGGAGCTTAAAGTAAATTACGTTTTCCCCGATACCTGTTCTTCTAAAACTTCGACTTGAAAAATATTTCCTTCCGTGGATGCAACTGTTCGTTGAAACTTTTTTGCATATAATATATAATTTTTTGGTAAAAAATACTTTGGCCATCAGGGGGTGTAAGAATTAATTTTTGCTTCAGATATATTTACCAAAACATCTGAGCTTCTAAAATCTCGACTGAAAAAAATCATTTGTGCTCCGATACCACTCACATCGTCAAACCTTTTCGGATTATTTTCTTCTTAAAATATTGCATTGTTTCTCCGCCAGGGAGCATTGATGTATATCTTATTTTTGTCCATATAACTGCTTCTAATGGTCCGATTTAAAAAAAATATTTCTTTATCACATAGAGTTCGATGTGAAAGATGTTTTCTATATAATTTCAAAATTTCCATGTAAATCATGGGTTTTCCGCTAGAGGGCGCAAAGGTAAATTGCGTTTTCTCCAATATATCTGCTTCTAAAACTCCGATTTGAAATATTCTTTCTGCACCGGACACAGCTCCTGATGGGAAATCCTTGCATATAATTTCTAATATTTGGTAAAGAATGATTTGACCACCAGTCGTAAGACTTAATTTCCACTTTTGATGTATACTTGCAGCAAAATCAGAACGTCTAAAATCTCCTTTGAAAAAATTCGTTTGTGGACCGATACAACTCACGTTGTCAAATCTTTTAGGAATATCCTTGTCACATTTACACCAAAAATCGGATTGTCATCTTCAAAAATTGCACTTTTAGGAATATTTTCTTCTTAAAATAATAAATGGTTTCTACGCCAGGAGGCGTAGACGTACATATTATTTTTGTAGATATCTCTATTTCTAGCAGTCCGATTTGAAAAAATTGTTTGTTGTATAGTGTTTTCGATGGGAAATGTTTTTTTTATATTAATTCAAAATTTTCAAGTAAAGCATAAACTTTCCGATAGAGGTACAAAGGTAAATTGCGTTTTTCTTTGTGATCACGGTGCACATTTTATGCAAAATCATATTTTTTTTACCTTTAGATATTTTTAAGTACAGTTTGAACTGCTTTCAGAACCTGTCCATGGATAGCAAATAATTGCAAAAATGATTTAATTTGTTAAGATATATTTATTTAAAAATATTGCTGGAAACAATTAGTTATTATATGTGCACTTTTAGTTTTGCAAACAGGAAATGCCTGATTGGGCTATAAGTAGTCGCTTGTCCCTAATGTCACTGGTTCCAGGGAAGGGAGAAATCCCGTGGCGTAAGACAAACACAACATCTATGCCTCACCGAAAATCGAACTCGGACCCTTAACGACCGTATGATCATAAGCTAACGCTTGGGCTATAAGCAGCCGCCCGTCTTTAATTTACGGTCACTGGTTTCAGGAAAAGAAGCGAGTCAGTACTGTAAGAAAAAAACATCAATCCCTCAACGGGATTCGAACCCGGTAGACGAAACGCATCGGGATCGACGAATAGTTTTTTTGTTGTTGTTTTTTGGAAAATAATAAACTCATATGAAACGTTTATTTACATCTTACATAATGCGATACGTCTCACCTACGTTAATAAACTGGATCGAATGAATGTTAAATTGCATATATACATCACACAGTCCAATGGCACAACGCAATCAGGTATTCGAGTGTTCGCTGTTCGGAGAAGAACTTTCAAACAAATTCCTGCTAGCGTTGTTTGGTACAATGTTTCGCTGAAAAGAGAGACTTCGGACTATCTGAGTCTCTTCATACGTTCGCCTGCAACAGCGCGTGAATCAACCGTAGGCGATCGGATGTCAGCCGCAAGCTTCTTCCATTGACTTTACAAGGAAAATTTGCAGCACTACAACACCCGAACCATTGTCCCAATCTCGTTTTTCCCTTCACCTGGCACATCTACATGGCAAGACCTTTATTTTGATACCTCAACCATGTGTTTACGTTCAGTTGTTCTCTCACAACTGGTCTTATAGTAAAAAAACGTATAGAATTAATATATAGATGCCAGTTGGGGTTAGGGAAATATTGATTATAAGTAAGAATGCAATGGCAGTGGTTACGACATCAAAGAAAGTATGCTACTCCTAAGATACGATTACGAGTTCTCTGTTATTGGGCGTAGCAGAGTGAAGTCTAGAAGAGAATAATTAATTTTTTGACATCTTGAAAATTCTTGTTCAGTTTGATGTTTTATTTAAAAGATCATATCTGTTTAGTGTGCGGTCAGTGTTCCCCGTTGAGCAGGTGGGTCTATTTACCCTTTAACCGGCGTGAGCGAATGAACTCAGGATTAACAAAATGGGCTCAAAATGTCACGAACGAATACACATTTTCTTTGTCTACGATGTCTGCCGAACGCTACTGGAATGAGGAATTCAGCGCATCACAATCTATTGACTTCACCTTAGCTTTGTTACTCAAATGACCATTCAGGTAATGATTGACACTAATACTTTTCTGCTTAATAACCTCATAAAAGGGTTACTACAATAGTAGTTACGTTTTTCGAAAAAAGGAATAAAAAAGGTGTTAGAATGTCAGGTTTATTTCCACACAGCTTGACTGTGCCTGCACTTGTTGAGTTACTTGTTTCTACCCAATGGCATGATGTCCATGTCAGGGGGACTAACCACTTCCTATCGTACCTTGAATCATGGGGTGAAGAATAACGGACTTAATGTGAGCGCTTATCATTAGAGCAGGTTTATGGGGAGATAAATTGTTTTGAAGGAGCTGTGAATACTTCTTACCCGGAAAGCAAATAATTATGAGCCTCATTTCGTTCAGGCACATCGAACCTTAAAAGAGTTAATTCAGATTAGCGTAAAATTTGTGTGGCATGCTTCAAATTCATGAAAATCATGCTAAATTGCTCTTTCTGATTTGAACGGGGTTTTCACTCTAATGCTCCGGCGATTTGATCCCTCGTGAAATATACGTAATGTGAAAGGATGAGAAATTTAAGCCTAAGTCAAGATGTTGAAGGTTTCTGCTGTCTGTATATCATAATTAACCCTTTAATCGGCCGATGTACTTAAACTAAATAGTATCTAACATTTCCTGCTCTTTCCATACTGAAATGTTCACGTATCGCTGGGTTCCATGAAAGTTATGGAAAAGCAATGCCTTTCCTCATATCACCTCAGGAGTGCCGACGACAAACCTGTCACTGGTGATAACTGCTTCCTACGTCACTAAAAGGTTTTATCTTCCTAGGTCAGTAATATTCTATTAATACTTCTTACATTATAAACTTTCTAGTCTATTAAAGTACCAATACTTCATTTTCTGCTGCTTCACTCAATCGTATAATGACGGAGGGCCAGTCTCGCTGACACAGAAATCACCCCACTGTGTAGAAACAAGTGACTCAAACGACTCCTTTCTCCTTTCTTAGGATCGGCGCCACTGTTGTAGTCGTTTTAGTAGGTAATAATTCAGAAAAGATTATTGTTTATGATTCCCTTAAACGATCACTTGTAAAACCAAAGCTAAATGTGTAGGATCCATCTTTCAATCCGCGTTCGGCACACTTCTTAGACAGCAGGTATATCCATTCCAGCTTATGTCATCCCAGTTTGTTAACCCCGAGTTTATTCGTCCCAGCCTGTTAAAGGGTTAACATTCTGGTTTTTAGGTATATTCATTCAGGTTTTTCGATATCTCCGGATTCAATTTAGTTTGCTTGAACTACATCTAATTCAATATTTAAGTTTCGCTGTCTATGTGAACTCTTTGTGACCAAAGGAAAAGTCCATGCTTATTCTTCTTTTTCCTTTCAGCCGTATTGCGTGAACCGCTTTCGGTAAGTGAAAATCAAATGATGTTAATAACGAATTTAAGAACATTTTTGGAATGGTTACTACGAGGATTGATCAGAAAAAAGATATTACACTTTGGGTTAAGAGAAAGGAAAGCCCGCCAACCGATAATAGTCTGTGTGATGTGAATTAGAATATTAAGCACTCTTGTTCGACAAAATCAATGTGACGATTCAGACATTTGTCGTGCTACACGCCTAGCTTGTCCATCCCAGACCAAAAACATTAATGTCCCTTCTGATGTAACCTGTTTGTTGCAACAGTTTTCACGCCGTCGTCACACGTAAAACGAGTGCCAGACAGGTACTGTTTCGAAGCAGAAAATAGGTGAAAGTCATTATAAGCCAATTCCGCGTAGTAGGCCAGGTGCTCCCACACCTCCCACCGCAACTTGTATAGCAAGTACTGCGTGCTTTTGAAAGTGTGTGGTCTCACGTTATCGTGAAGGAGAATGGTACGTCTGAAAAGCATCCTTCGTCGTTTCATCGGATGTTGTAGTGCAATTTTTTCACACTGACACCATACCGGTCAACGTTGTTGGTGCATATGTGCTCCAAGAACTACAGCAAAAGCACACCCGAGGAAAGCCAGAAAACGGACGCCATGATTTTTTTCAGCATACTGTGTGATTTTAAATGCCGTTGAAGCAGCGTGTTCCCATTTTACGAAAACTCTCTTTCTGGTTGGACCGAACCACTCAACGCTCTCACTTCGACCTGTGGTGTTTTCAACAGCGTCGTCTTTTCGAAATGTCACTGCGCATCAAATGCTGGGCACAGGTGTTCCCAGCGATGCCAGGAGCACTTGTGCCATTTCTCGAACGTACATGTCACTTATAATTCTTGTACGACCTCCCGCATTTACTTTATAGCGTGTGTAATTTTTTTCTAATCGACCTACGTAAACACACGTAGAAGAAACTACTGCAGCTATCATTTTCGACAATAAAAAAAGTTTTAATACCTTATCTTGAACACTGAAATGAATTTACTGATATAGTAATTCTCTGGTAGAAAAACTGGAAGCTCTTCAGGAATCAGAAATAGATAACAATATTTCTGCTGCAAACTTTCAGATTAAAATGTGATCTTTATAAAATGTTCAAATAAATTATTTAATAAACAAAGTTATTAAAGAACAAAGGTACACCAAAATTTTGTACTTGCTTATTTGTCGTTGTTGCAAAGCAATGTGAAATTCCTCTTTCGAAGACATTGTTATTATGAAATGCAAAAAATACGAAAGTTGCACTCCGGCATATATCTCGTTTCAAATGTTTATTTGGTGTGCTGTGCTGTCACGCAAGAAAGTATTTTAAAAGGTATGCCAAGTTTCAGTGTGACATTTGTCTTGCTAGACGAAATATTTCACATTCAAAATACGGTTTCACCAGTAGCACACGGTAACTACTTCTGATTAGAAGTTTCAAAGAACATTCAAGTATTTTGAGGCAGTACATTTATGTTGCCACTGCTGAAACATAGTTTTCAACGATTATGTCGTAGTTTGTAATTGATGGTTTGTTAGAAATCATAGGTAACTAGGAATACCATTTTGATAGCATTTGCCGCAGAAGATATTTATTTATTTTCTCCTTGAGAATTTCCTTTACAGTTTAGTAAAGTGAGAGCGAAATCACAGCCCATGATTTTAGTTGATAGCCCTGATGTTTCCACCTTTGAGTCTGAACACAATTTTAAGTAAAATGCTTTGAATAAATTATACTGTCAACTAAAGTAGTAAAATAGAGTTCACCCAGAAAATAAAAGATTTTCCTTTTCAAACAAGTTAAGTTGTAAAAATATTTTAGATGGGATTCAGCTACCAATCAGTATAACGGTGTAAATCACTATTTGCTTCTTACACAGAATTTGGTTTCTACAAACATTCGTAGATTAAAGGCCACTAAGGCAAATCGACTACGGTTTACCATTTGTCCGTTGAAGGAAGAATCCTGTTTGATCACTTGTAAGTAATCTTCACGTTTAAAATATTCCTTACCACAACTATACTGTTTTCAATAGCATCAAATAAGAAATTGTTGACCTGTAAATAACGATCCATGATCCTCCCAAAAATCTACTTTACAAAATCAGAAACCACATTTCACGGTAACCCTTACATTATTTATTTTTTAATTTTTTATTTCATTTTATGCAAACCTTAAATCCTAAAATATTTTATATATTTCAGATATCCATGGGATCAAGCCGATTGAGATATACAAATTTAAACTGGAAAATAATTGTCAATCCATCCTATGAAATGCCCTCGCAAAATTTGGCAATAAACTGCGAATTTACAATCATGCAGTGTTTGTAGTGTGCAATAGATTAGTAAACAAAATATACCGCTGAATAACTATGACACAAAAGGATTTCCTCTGTTTCCAAAATGCATATTTAATACTACTCGTGGTCTATATGACATGTATTCCGTTTTAATTGGTACACGGGTGTGCGTATAGACTGAATGAAATATAAATTACTTAATAATTTATTTATGAATTTTATAACTATGGAAAATACCTACGGCATTTTATGACAGATTTTTTTCTGAGTGTCAGAAAAAAGTATGTTACTATTCTAAAATTTGAACCTTGGGAAATATTTTCATTGTAAGTTTCTGTATTTAAGACAGAGTCAATAGCAACTTTAATCTCTTTGTTTCCTGTAACATCGTATGTTTTTCAATGCATACAATTTGCTCCCAGCTTTCAACAACACTAGAGAGAGATATCAAACCGTATGAAAATTTAAAGGTTACAATTCATAGAATGGCACAAAATTGTGGTTTAATACTTTTTTTCAAGCAACTATTCCTTATACAGTATAATCAGTTAGACAGAAATATTAGAAAAACACTTTTTAAATGATATATTAAGTAGATATGTGAGTTAATTTGAAGATTATCTCATGCCAATCCCGTTCAAATACTGATTATTCTTTAGCAAGAAGTTCACATATAACCAGCAATACCAGAGGTGATCTCGAACATGGGCAGAAATTTAATTAAATACTCCTTACTGTTTAAAGTCTTTTTATTTTCAAAATATTTTATTTATTTTGCTTCCAGAATTGCTGACTATAAATTCTAAGAAGGTTTGAGTTCGTTTGCATCATTTATTGCGCTTCTTTGGGAAGTCTTTTATAATCACACTTACATTAATATCAAAACTGAATTTAGCATTCAAGAAATCCTTTGACTACTTAATGGGAAAATACCTTTCGAAAGACAAGTTCACTCTCCAGATTATGTTATCGTAACCAGACAATTCTAATTTTACATTGTTACACACATGATATACCTTTAGAAATTATTACGTCTTCGAAAATGTTTTTGGAATTATAACATTACGTTGAGACTCATGGCATGCATTGATGATCCTTTCTGTTGTTTTGTTTTAAATTTAACAATCGTTTCGTGCCTTACTGACCGTTGTAACTTACATTTCTTAATGACTTGCAAAATTTTTCATTGTAAATTCCTAGAGAACAAAGAGATGATATTATGTCAACTGCATAAATGCGCAGACTTTGAACTTCCAAACATTTCGCTCTTGCAGGTAAAAACTGTGTTTCGCACGAAAGGAACATGTAAGTCATAATAGCAGTCTACGTACGGTTAAAAATTATCCCCGCTGATACTATAGGCTAGTTTAAAAAACTTTATTCACAAGTAAAAGCAAATTAAAAGCGAGATCTTTCCGGATCCCTAGATCCCATCTTCAGGCTTAAGGCCATAAAGAACAACAAGTGGTCCACTTATATACAATCAGGTTTGACCCATGATGCAACGCAGTAGGCGTTGACAATCGGTCAACATAGCAAATCAAAACGATGAAAAGTTCGAAGATATGAAAGGTTATGCAATATTGTCGATGGGGATTAGTTTTTTCCATATGTGAGGAATGAATGACGGAAGTTCTGAATTACAGCACAAAGGCCCATATGAATGGATATACAGGCTCTCGGACAGGAAAACATTTCCATTTGTTACTTTAGAGTTCAAAACCACGGCGTTCTTCCAGTCGGGTATTTTCCCTCTTGGTCCACAGTTTCAGTTAGTGCTGTGTTGGTGGAGCCTGACCTCAAGTAATATTGGTGTTCCGATAATCGGACTTTTAAGGTCCTGAGTGTCGAATCTATATAATATTTCACATCCTCTGGATTATTAGGGTTGACTAATGGGATGCGGTATACACCGGGTCTAGATAGATCGGGAATCACGTCACGATCAGTTCTGATAATAAAAAAAGATCTAACGAGTCGAGACTCCAAAACCAAGACCATATTTCTTGCATGTTTTTTTAAGTATTGTCACAAGTGGTTGAGAAAACTCAGTTTTGCCAATATACTGTAAAGTTGTTTTGGGGGTAGTTAGAGTAGTGGATCGAGTTCGTTGAACTATAATCATGAAGCGTCCGAAGTACGAATCCGGGTACCCAAAGGATCGAGCCATAGTCCGAATGTACTTAAGTTCCTTGTCCAGGGCCCAGGGTGACGACGAATGAGAATAAGCTTGTTTAATATGGAAGTAGAAGGAGGTAGATTTATGACAAATAGGGTTAAAGTACGAAAACGGAATCATACAGGGCACAGCAGTTGGTTTACGATACACAGAACTTAGACATACTACTCACTCGAAACTTAAAGTATTATATTTTTAGACATACTACTCACTCGAGACCTAAATACCAATTTTCTGCTGAGTCCAAATCGAGGATATGGCCAAATGATTTAAAACTGTTCTTCCCTTTTTAGGCAAATAAAGAGTTCTACCGCTAGAAGAACGGAAGACAGAATATATAGGAGTTCTGGTGACGTCACCAAGGGCAAGGCAACTACTCATCTACATGGTGAAAAAATTCATCGCTTTGGAGGACCTTACCTTTGGAGAACAAGTGAAGCTACAGAGGAAGTTGCAGATTCAGATTCATATCAAGGTGCAGGAGAAGACAGGATCGAGGACAGCGAAAATACAGATGGAGATGGACATTTTACCCCAGGATCCAAGAAAAGGAAAGCAAGACGTGTACATACTACATACATATCCGTGAATTACAACAGATCATCATCACTAACCCTGTGAAATTCATTCGTTGACACTTTTTAACCTTGTAAACAGGCAAGTGTATAAGAATCATATTGCAACTTTGTTTCTTTATGGAATAAAGTGTTAATCTGTCCATAAGCAAAACGAAAAATCGTTTGTGAGTCAGCGCGAACCTGCCAGTCATTCCACACCTTCGGTCTATCTCCCTGGAAAGTCTCAAAACAGGTATCGGGATGGCCGAGCTCGGCTATTGTCTCGCGGGAACAGCACCGGCCACCTGGACGCCAGGCTCATTCCTGCCGTAAGCCCAGTCCTGCGGGTTGTGAGTTACGGGCGGGATCACCATCGAAATGACTTTAAACAAAAACCGCTTGAATGAATCCCATTTATCTCAGCGGTGATAGTTTACTTGGTGAAGCAGGTACAAGTCATCGAATGCTTAAAATAAAGAAATCAAGTCATGCCTGAATTTTGCAATAAAATATCGGAAAAATTTTCTATTAGTATTTTAATAATATTTAAGTTTTTAAGGTCTGCAAGTATGAAGCATTACTAAAAGGCGAGGAGGTGAATCGCCAGGTTTCGAATATTCTACGGTCATGAACTTAATATCCCTGTAAGAGAAAGGTCGAAATTCAGTTTCATATCTATGATTCATATGAAAATTGAGTACACCAAGATACGTTTTTCAGGCCGTAAAATCGTTGGTAAAAAAATGCCTTTCTTTGGCAATTAGTTGCGATAAATTGTACCACAAGATTACGAAGTTGCAACTAGTGTTCAATTTTAACAAGAAGAAATACAAAAATGTATTTCTCTTTATTACAAGCAATCACAATAACGATTTTAAATATTTTGTGATTATGAAAAGAATTAAAGAAAGTATTTGTTTCACGAAATGTTGTGTGCTGTTTCAGCAAATAAAGAAAGTTAATTTAGTCGGGCATTTCTAATTTCATTCATAACGTAAATTGCTTTTTGCTTAAATCGGTAGCATGTGATTCATCATCATCATCATTGTCAAAAATTATCAATCCACTGCTGGACGAAGGTCTTTCCAAGACTCTTCCACAAAGGTCTGTCTTGTGTTAGTCTCCTAAATGTTAGTCCTGCATACTTTCGAATTTCATCCACCCATCTCCCATATGGACTTCTGGGTGTTTTCCTGTCCCTCGGAAAGCAATCTAAAATTTCGACTGTCCATCGATGTTCTGTTCTTCGGGCAGTATGTCCAGCCCATTCCTATTTCAGGGATTTTACGGTGATCATGATGTTTTCCACTCTTGCCAATTTTTTGATCCACGAGTTCCCCATTTTACCACGCATGCACCTCTCCATGCTTTTTTCAGTTGTGTGCAGCCTTTGTATTTCTCTTTTAGTTAAGGTCTACGTCTCTGCACCATACGTAAGCAATGGAAGGATGCATTGATCAAACATATTTCTTTTAAGACATAATGCAAAGATTTCTACTCCAAATTATATGAAAGGGATGATACATGTACTCCAGACATCATGAAAGTTACCAGTACCAGAGTTCTTCCAGTCCTCCCAGCAGAAGTTGCACATGCAATCAAGAACATGAAGCGGGGAAAAGCTCCTAGAGAAGATGGCATTACTGTACACATCATACAAGAAGCAAGTGGAGAAATTGAAACAGTACTCGCCCAAGTTTTCAATCGATGTCTTAATGAAGGGAAGATTTCTGAAGATTGGAACAATGCTACAATGATCCTGCTACCTAAAAAAGATGACATTGAGGATCTCAGGAACTACAGACCTATCAGCCTCCTATCAGTGATTTATAAGATATTCACTAAAGTTCTTTCACACCGCTTGAAGGTAACACTGGACATGGTTCAAACGAGAAAACAAGCTGGATTCAGCAGTGGCTACATCACTATAGATCATACCCACGTACTTAGGGAACTAATTCAAAGAGCGAGGGAATATGAACTTTCATTGTGCATGGCTTTTATCGATTATGAAAAAGCATTTGGTTCAGTGAAGCCATCAGCCGTTACAATCAGTTTGAAATCTTGCGGTATTGAAGATGCATACATTAATATTGGTAATAACATCTATGAAAATACAAGTGCAAAGATTCGGCTGTTTGAGAATACAGCACTCATAAAAGCTGGAGAGGGAGAGAAACAAGGTGACACCATATATACCAAGCTCTTTAATGCCACATTGATAAATGTCTTTCAATCACTGAACTGGGAAAACAAAGGGATAAAGATTAATGGATATTATCTAACTCACCCTCGTTTTGCTGAAGACGTTGTCATTCTTTGCAACTACCCCGTCAGAGCTGCAGAGTATGATCAGGAACTTGCTGGCCACAGTAAAGAAGTAGGAAAAAAATGAACTTTTAGAAGACAAGGGTGATGTATAATAAAATGCTTTTACAAGAAATGAAGATTTATCGATTGATGAAGAAAATCTGGCGATAACAGATGCGTACGTTTATCTTGGACAGCAGATATCAAGTGAGGGTCACATTGATGAAGAAATTAATCTGCATATAAATCTTGCCTGGAGAGCTTTTGGAAGAAACCGCATAATTTTCTAGAGTATGTGATTAAGGAATATTATTGAACTTTTAAATCATAAATATTTGCTTTTAGGAACCCCTTGCTATTAAGCAATGGCAATATAATAAGATCCGTAGCATTACCTTGCCTGATATTTCTTCCGTCAGGGTTGTAAATATTAAATAGTAAAGGCAGAGCCGGCCATACTACTGCGGTGGCCCTAATGATATTTTAAATTGAAAAACGTGCGTGATGCTTGTTTAAAATATCAGTTTTGATTCATATTTGAGTAAAGTATTTTTTCCTGAAAGACAGGAATCTAAAATTTAATAAAAATGCACAAAATTGTTATTGAATATATGAACATAAGGTTTACATTGAAATGTTTTTCAACTTCTCCGAATGCTGCTTACAATGTGCTTTTTTGTAAATGTCATTGTAGCATGCTGTTTCGTGATTGTTCCTGCATAAACTATTGGGCACATAACTTAAGGTTTAACGTTAGTCACACTATTTACAATTCTTGCAAAAAACTCAAATGAGAAAAAAAAATGCTTTCCTGGAGTATAATAAATTTTACAATTTGCGAAAATTACATTTTTCAAACGATCTGCTGTAATCAAAATTGTGGAAATTGTAATCCAGTTAAATTAGCAAATCTCAGAAGTGTTTTTATACTGCCTGCACCATCCTCAATTGATATTACCGTTTTATATGTAAACCCGGCGGAAAAGAAACTAAACTTCACTGCAGAGCATAACGAAGCGGAACAGATGTTTTCATACAGATTCACGTAGCGGCATCCCCGCCAAAACTAGCGGAACAAGAGTAAAGGGGTACTTCGACTGTTTACGATTTTAGTGATTTTATTTGTTTACTTATTTTAAAGATAAAACAGGATAAAATTATATGATGACAGAAAACTAAAATACGATTAAGATCCGCGGACGCTAGAATTATCAGCCCTAAGCAGCCATCTTGCTCGTCTATGCGAAAGACCGGTCCTAGTAAAGGCCAGACGACTAGGCAGAGCATTTCCAAGACGAGAAGGGTTGAGGGATGCTGACAGACAACCGTCGTTAAAACCTTCAAATAGTGGTCAGAGGAGGGGCAAGCCACGAGACACCGTCAATGTGTGGATTACGACGACTCACGGATATTAGTGGTGAGCGAAGGCTGTCCAGCATGATATGAGCAAACCGAAGAAATACTGTGGCGTAATTTTACAATAATTTGAAAATTAGTGAACAACGCAATTAACAAACATGTGCCATAACACAATTAACATCGAACCCTGAAGAAATAAGGGCTACATATCCATCGGCTGCTCCGAATGTCCAAGCTAACCTCTAATCTCCGTCGAAACCAATCAAATCTATATCTTGAATCATTGGAAGAATGTCATCTGGCTGAAATAAGGCCGTTTCCTGCTGCTTAATGTGGACGTTGGGATAGTGTGCGTCGTTTCACTGGATGAGTATAACCTCTGATCTCCGTCGAAACCAATCAAATCTATATCTTGAATCATTGGAAGCTAACCTCTGATCTCCGTCGAAACCAATCAAATCTATATCTTGAATCATTGGAAGAATGTCATCTGGCTGAAATAAGGCCGTTTCCTGTTGCTTAATGTGGACGTTGGGATAGTGTGCGTCGTTTCACTGGATGAGTATGTCCAACAGGATACACTGTGGGACGGAAGCATGCGTGTGGAGGAAGTGAAATGCTGTGAGCAACCTTCTGATAGGAAACTCGTTGCCCATTCTTTAATGTATTGGAAACTACGATGTCTACCACCTACCTAAACCTCATTGTGAACTAAGTATTGCATTTCGAGGGAACGATATGCTGCTCCAGTAGTGTTTTCTTTCAGAATAATGTGCCTTGCCACATTGTCCGGATTGTTCGTTTATGGTTCGCGAAACGTAAGTAGGGCATCCAGGTATTGCATTGGTCTCCACATTCCTTAGACCTCAATCCAATCGAGCATCGCGTGTGCTACAGCATGTCTTATCTGCGATGGCAGAACTACGTAAATTACTAGAGTTGAAGGATCTGGGGACGTATTGGTGCCCGATACCGGAAACAGCTTTAGAAATCTTGCAGTGACCGTGCCTTTCGCCATTTAAATTTACATTTGCTGATAATTCATTACCATTGGATATCCTAAACTAGGCTTCATATATGTAAAATATTTTTATTTTTAATTTGTCGCAATGAACATTTTCCCTTCTAATAACGTACTAACAACAGCAGCTCTACACTTCAAAATCTTATGGGAAATTGTCCTTCAAATAAATTCACTTTCCACTGATTCGTACTGTCAATTTTTTTCTACGTGTTTGGGAAAATAGCACTCTGTTCTCACAAAAACCTTCTGGCATATTTCTCGTGTTATTACCTAGCTGTGATTTTTATTCCTTTTTTTAGTGACAAATGCATTTGATCATGGAAATTTTCTTTGATATTTTTAAATCTTGAAAAACAGTTTTTGTTGTTAATTTACTTAGAAAAGAATTATATCTCCATCACTTTCTTCAAAATCTAGAAAGTAAAATAAGAAAAGCATGCAAATGTTCTGCATTAATGACAAGTAATCATTCTCTTAACGAGAAAAAATGAAAAATGTTTAACAATAAACTTAAAGGAATTCCACTTGTTTTCGTGAATTGTGACATTTTATTAACCAAACGAGGATATAATTAAACTGAGTACCTAGTTGGAGGTTCCCTAGAATAGCTGTTTCTGTGGATATGTTTCGAATGTTCAGAGAAATAAATGTTTTAGTGGCAATTGAAGATATATGATGACAAATTAAAACCCAAATATGCTAGATTTCAGGAACGATATCATTTCGCCATAATTTTTAATACGCCAAACTTACTTCGCCCATTAGAACTTATCATATATAAAGAATAATTGCCAAACACAACGTTTCAGAGCATTTATCATTTCCCACGAATGGGTATTGAAATTGGAGGTCCATTGGCGAATTAAGGAGGAACTCTAAGGAAGAAAGACTAAACCTGATTTTTAAGCTAAGCAATATTACAAGATTGAAAGACTCCGAAGGGGAGCAGAGGAAACGTATTGACCAAGTCCCTATCACCCTTTATAACGAACATCATGGTTCCTTTCGCGGGGTGCAACTCTCATAATATTATTCCCTGTATGATGTACAAAATGAGAAAGAATGCTATACCGAGATGTATCCTTTACTTGGATTAGGCGCTCTTTCATTTCTAGACATATATCAAATTATATGCACGTCTTACTAAAGCACATGAATAATTTTGTTTACTCAGTGTGCAACCAACATTTCTCCACTGTTTCTCAATTTATATGCTAGATGAATAGAAAACGAAAGATTATCTCCAACTCCCCAAATGCCGATTGAGCCACACCTAACACATTTTCCATGTTTAGGAGCCAAGTACCTGAATTCACCGCTAAAACCGTTGCAATCGATCCAATAATATTCGAAACTTTGCATTTGCAGCCACCTCTACTTATTAAAGCCCGTTATCCCCCTCCGTTGCCTTGTAATTTTCACCGTTTAGAAATGCGCTTGGATGCCTTCGCTTCAGTGCAGTCCCAAATTTTATGGTTTCTCCCAGTATTATAACTGATACGCAGCACACAAAATGATGTTCAGGCCTTGGAGTTTGATATGCGCATTTCCTCTTCGTATCATATTTTCCACAAGCTGCATCGCTGCCGAGAACGCTGAAGTCGATGCTAAAGGCTAGGTTGTTTGGAAGTGCTAATGGACCTATTAGCACTTACTCTTAGTTTCCAAACAGATATCTTCCACTTTTCACATGTGAACTTTCTAGAGCTGAACATTACTGCACACTTATAAAATTGGGTATTACCACGGCTTCCAACGCAAATATTTCATGGAGACTGAACTCTTCTACCGTTTTCTGGCAGAAAACGTGGCCATCTAGAGGAATATACTTATTTCGAGAACAATGCTAAACACCGGTACAATTTTTTTATTGTTCAATTAATTTACGGAAAAGTGTGAAATGCACGCTATACTTCTATTTATTTTTAAATATTGCATGACACGTGTAGATGATGTCGGTGAGTGAAAAATATATAAAAGTCCTGAAAATGCTTCAGTGTAAAATCCCTAAAAACTACGAAGTTATTTTTTTATAAAATCCTGCCCTATGTTGACCACACTTCGTGAATTACTGATATACTTTCACTCTGAACAAATCAAACTGCCGAAGTATGCAGTATCGTTCGCATACTTGAAAGTGTCCGCTCAATCCACGTTATATTTGGCGAAAATATGTTTCAGATCTTCACGCAGCTTACTTCCATTCTTCAATTACCACCACAAGTATTAATTCCTAATTAAACCTTCCTTTTTGTTACTCGCCTGTTTCACTGACTTGGAACAAACAGACTATTTATACCTTGCGGCAGCGTTTCACCCCTTCCCCCATGTCTAGAGCCAACGCTGACCTTGTCACGTCACAATAAGGACACTATTGAAGTTCTTAGGTAAAACCATTATTTTGAGAGCCGCAGTTGTGCACTCCGCAAGTATCACACTCTCCAAGAATTTCCTCCACTTTCTCTTGGGTGTCTCACTAGAGGCTCTTCAACCGCGAGCACGTGCTTATTTTTCTTGGTTTATTTTTTGCATGTTTTTAACGAAGTTGTTTTGTAAATTTAGGAAAGTGGACACTGAAAATCGTTCATTTAAAATAGAATGGTTGTTTGATTATTTGTTTACTCTCAGTAAGGATAACAGGCCTCGATCCTTAGTTTGTCTTCAAGTGTTAGACCTATTAAACGAATGCATTCTTAAAATACATGCATCGTAAATCATCCAAAAACAACAAACTTTCCAGGAAGTCACGAAAAAGTGCTATTAAATAATTAAGGAAGGAAATAAAGCAGAAAGCATATGCATTTAGCAATATGAAAGAGGTTCACGAATCATCATTCGTGGCATCCTATGAGATTAGTTACGAACTTGCAAGAGCAAAGAAATCGTTTAGTGACAAAGAATTTGCAAAAATGTGTGCATTTAAAATAGCGGAAGCGCTTAAGGAAGAAATAAAGTTGGGAATGGATTTTCATCTGTAAATCTTTCGAAACAAACTGTTACCAGAATAACTGAAGGCAGTTTGCATAGGTCTTCCATCTTGAATTCCTTAAATACAATGTTTGTCTACTTTTAATTGGCCCTTGATGAAAGTACAGACATCACAGATACTAGTCAGCTCCTAATTTTTGTAAAAGTGATCCGAGGAGACTTTTCTGATTAAGAACAGTTGTTGAAATTTTGCTCCTTGCATAATATAACTAAAGGACAAGACATATCTTCTGCGTTTCGAAATGCAGTGGAGGGATATGGTGGATTTGAAGAATTATCACCTGTGTGTACCGATCGCTGTAGGACTGTGATTGGTAAGAAAATTGGTTTTGTTGGACTTGTGAAGGAAAAATAGAATTAATGTACCTACATTACGTTGCACAGTTCACGAAGGAGACCTGTGTGCAAAATCCAATAAACCGTTGATACTATAGCTATTGTTACCCAAATAACGAATTTAATCAGATAAGGAAAAAAGCTCTCTTAGTCACAGAAAGTATATTTCGTTTTTTAAAGTGGATTCTCCTTATGGTGATTTTCTGTTACATGCTGAAATGGGGTGATTTAGTCGAGGAAAATGTTTAGAGTTTTTTAACTGAAGACGGAATATTTGCCTTACTACCAGACAACATGTCACAAGCTCTTGATCTTCAAAATAAATTCCAGCATATTACTTTTATACAGGACTTGGTATTCTTACACACAAAACTCAGCATTTAAATTTCATGAATTTACAGAAACATGGAAAAAGCAGTTAGTTTTTCAAGTCAATGAAAATATTCATGGCTTCATGAGAAAGTGAATCTATTTAAACTGACTTTGCAAAATAACGATCTGGTTCATTTTCCTCATTGTAAGCAGCTTTTAGTGTCAGAGAATGCTAACTTCATAAAGTTTTCAGATCACAATGATTTCAGAATTTAATCGTCGTTTTCAAGATTTTGAAATATTTCGTCCACAAATGGAGCTTTTTGATATCGCATTCAATTAAACAGTGATGTATCAGACAACAGAACTGCAATTAGAGTTGTGGGAATTTCAATGTGAACCATCTCACAACAGAACAGAAAAAACTGGATGTGACTTGTGGAAATTACTTCCACAACAAGGGCACCCACTTTTAAGAAAATGTGCTATTAAACAATGCTATACATTTTGTATAATATACATTTGTTAGACAACGTTTTTTATCATGAAGATTGTCAAATCCAAATCCAGGAAGCGAGTAACTGATTCGCCATGGTCAGATACCCTCAGGATTATTTTATCAGAAGTGGAAGTCGATTTAAAAGCTATCGTAAGAAATGTTGGTAAGCCTAACTGTTCGTATTGCAATATCAGGTAAAATCACTTTTAAAAATGTGTTGGATCACAAATTATAAATAGAGGTGCAAACAGCAATAACTGAGTAAGGTTATAAAACAAATTATAAGATCTCTTTTTTAATACTGAATTCCAGAAAGCAGTTGTAAAATTTGTTATAAGTCTGTCCCTCTGATATTAAACTTTTCTGTATGGTGGGGCTCGGTCTATCATAAATTGACAACCACAGCTATAAATTATATACAGAACACAATGTGTACAATTTCACTGCAGAAAAATAACTTGCGTGTGACGCTGAGTAACTGTTTCAAATTGCAAACAAAAGTATCAATCCACAAAAAACTAACAGACTTACATATTAAAAAAATAACACTTCGCAAAGTGCGCAGTGAAATTAAAAAAAAAATCATTTATTTTATTCAACCAAATATATTTTTTAAGAAGAAGGAATTCTAATTTTTTAATATCGTTAAACCTGATTTGTCATTCGCATGTTTCTCGATTTTATTTCAAGTTAGCGAACTGTGGTAAGTCTATTGAAAAGTAATCTGAAGAGCGTAAACTTATGACCGCGGCTCCCTAATTCCATAGGTCAGCGAGGACTATCAGGTACGTTTCGAAGCAACAGGAAGGCTACTGTGGCGCACCTCACAGCTCATTAGAATGTTAGTGGCGGGAGTAATGTGTCCCAACACACAGTACAACGAACTCCGCTGAAAATGCCACTATGTAGGCCCCTCCAAATTCCCATTCTAACCTCGAATCACGGTCGAAAGAACCTACAAGAGGCATGCCATCATCAGAAGTGGAACATGACCGATTAGAGGGTGGCCAGTCTGAAGAATCTTTCTTCGTGTTTAGCCGTTTCAACAGCCGTTTTCGTGCGCTTTATTTACCTGGGAAAATGATGCTACGGAGATGGAACGTGGGACGAACACAAAGCCGTTGAGGACGTGTACCGCTTTGTGTAATATTCCCCAAGGAAACCCTTGATCCAGTCATTCACGTATTAGAAACAATGACGCGTGCCGCCAACCTAAACATTATTGTAATAACATGGCGTCTTGTGCCTTTTAATTAATAGTTACATTCGCATCTATTCGTTTATAGGCAAGTCAAATCACCAAGTGGAAACTATTGAAGCGTTCTACTTTTCAGTTTGCGATTTGGAGCCTACCTTCCATGAAAAAGCCATCTGTTTGATAAGAGAAAGCTTGGAAAGTGATTTCCATTCTACACCAAGAAATTCGGATTACTACTATAGTTACATTATTTAAAAAACTCAGAGAATTATGTTTTTCTGGCTGAAAATATAGGTGCAATAATTTAACCTAAAATTTGTATTTCAAATGTTTAACAGGTTTTTCTATGATGTGAAGCTGGTAAAGCTCTTTCAAAGCAAAAGAGAGGGATACCGCTTGTTCAAGGAAAAAACTACAACTATGGCTCCAACTGAAACATAAGTAAATGTCTTACTGTCTGCTAGAATATTCACTAGGAGTAAATGTAATAGTGGATCATGTATCAGGATATAGATATTTCCTTCAAATTCGACTGCTTACGCTCTGTTCAGAAATCTTACATGCATCCAGTTTCCTTTGGTCTGTATTAAAGGTGTATCTATCTGTTACCATTATTGAAACAGACTACAGAATGTTCGGATTTAGTTGTACGTAAACTATTTGGGTACAGGAATCTCTCTACACTGGAGCTCAAAAGTAACGTGAAAAACGCAATATCATGAATGACGCAAAATTGACATGACAGCGTTTACTTGATACTGGCTTACATATATTAAAAGCGCACCAATACACAACAGAAAAGTAATGCCATTACCACATGGGGAGGAAGCATTTGCATGGCAGAATGGCAATCTAAATATGTGCGGCAAGTGCTGCTGATTTGGAAAGGTTAACAGTGAATCCGATTATGGTCATCCCAGGGATTTAGAAAAAAACCCACCTGAACTTTAAATACTTGAAATAGCTATGTTGTTAACATTTACTTAGGAAATCAAAAATAAGACTAGATGCCGCTTTTGGTATGTTAAATAATATTTACAAATTTTGAAGATGACAATTCGATTTTGGCGTAAATGTGACAAGGATGATAAGTCAGATAATATCAGAAAACTTGAAATTTTTTTTTTCATCGTACTAGAGCGGTACTCGAATCCGCGTCTCCCAGAAAACGCCCGGGTATGCTAACCACTACACAACCCAGAACGACCAAGTTTCCGATCAATTTGAATATAACCATCACAGAATTCGCTAGTAGCATACCCAGGCGTTTTCTGGGAGACGAGGGTTCGAGTCCCGCTCCAGGATGTTGAAAACCTTCACGTTTTCGGATATTATCTGACTTATCATCCTTGTCACATTTACGCCAAAAATCGGATTGTCATCTTCAAAATTTGTATTATATGGCGTTATCCCATATTTCTTTCATAATACGTAATATTTTCTTACTACAGATTCATGCAAATCAAAATAACTATTACCTGCACAGAGATAAATTTTGTCAGCACTTATCTATTTTTTATTAATTGTTGTGCAAGGAAATAATTTCGGTTTCTGCAGCGGTTGAGCCGTACTATGTAATTTACTACTGAAGCTCTGCCCGACATACCGAAGAAAGTTTTGCAGGCATCCCAGTGCAAAACTATCATAGAAAGTATAGAGTTTTTCCATTTATTTACCTAGAAATAAAATTCTCAGAATTTCTGCTATTTTTATGTTGGGGGAAGTGGGGGGGGGTAAAATTATTGACCCACATTTTAGAAAGGAACGAAAAATCCTGTATCTGTTTAAATGTCACGATGCTGTGTTCCTTTTGCAACTTTGTCCAGTTGAATAAAAGAAAGAAAATGGAAAACGTAATGAGATGGGCAATGGGCATGGTGTTTCAAAAATTCTGTCCTTGCGTAGTCATCGTCCTTAAAAAGGATAGCAAATAATTGCGTGATAGCACTCAAAATGCCACAGAGCTAAAAATGTGGCTATATTAATATGTATATATATATACACACTATCGACCAACAAGTAATTGGACACCCCTGCAATCGAAGATATCTGCGGTCCTGATACACGTCACGGCCACCGCTATTAAATATCGTGTGGGAAACAGCAACGCAACCAGTCGCATTCAAGATCCCACGCCGTTCGGGGCTCTCAGATTTCGAGAAAGGAGTAGTCGTCGGGTATCAGAGAAATGGCCGATCCATACGTGACATATCCAGCGAGTTGAAGAACCCAAAATCGACAGTGGCTTACGTGTATGGCATGTGGAAGATCAGAGGTGACTGTCGAAATGTGCCCCGACCCGGCAGACCCAAAAAACTAGGAGTTAGAGACCGATGGGTGCTGGCCAGAGAAATTCGGAAGCACCGCACCAAATCGATGGGCCACATCTGCGAGGAGTTTCAACAGGCATCTGTGAGTGTTCTTTCGATGAATACCATCCGTAAGGAAGACCATCTGCTCGGTTATAATGGACGTGCTGCCGCCCACAAGACTTTGATCACCAAGTCCAGTAGCGCTGCTCGGCTAACATGGTGCAAAGAACGTCGACAGTTTACCGTTGAACAGTGGAAAAAGATTCCCTGGAGCGACGAATCAAGGTTCACCCTCTACCGTTCGGATAGCAGGGTCTGGGTTTGGCGTCTGCTTGGAGAACGCCTCCTGCCGGAATGTATTGTGCCAACTGTGAAGTTCGGCGGCGGTGGAATTATGCTATGCGGGTGTTACTCCTGGTATAGCACGGGACCCTTGGTCGTAATTCCTGGTAGACTCAACGCAAAAACGTACTGCATTATTTTGGATGACCATGCGGTTCTTACGTTGTGGCAGTTTTGCGGGTTGAACCCATGTTACTTTCAGGAGGACAATGCCACCTGTCCAGTTGCGAGGTCCACCATGGCTTGGTATGGTGACAATGGGGTTAATCGAATGGACTGGCCTGCAGAGAGCCAGGACCTTAACCCTATCGAGCACCTCTAGGACTAGTTGTAGCTTCGACTTAAGGGTCGCCCCCAGCGTCCGAAATCGGTGAAGGAACTGACCTGTCTTCTTCAAGCCGAGTGGAAGAAAATAATGCCCGCCGTCGTACTACGCCTGGTTGAGAGTATGCACCGGAGGGTCGCAGCTGTAATCGCCGCTCGTGGAGGCTCCACCAACTATTGAAGGTGAATAAACTTCGTTTTCCTTTGCTATCACAGGTGTCCAATTACTTGTTGGTAGATAGTATATAAATAAAGGGACTAAATTTCGATACACGGATTAAGGAAAAAACAACATTTTTCAGGGTATGGGCCAAACAAGCATTTTAACCTTGCACTATAATATGGATATCAAAAATTTAATACAAGGCCAGTCCCGTCGCTTTTGCGTTCATTGATCTCCAATTTCCACAAAGGAAGTAGTAGATATCGTGACAAAGCATTTTTTTCAAGAATATGTTGTTTTTAATAAAATATATGTACATGCATCATATTTTTTAAATAAATTACTAAAACCATCCAAACCGAAAAAGTAAATAAATTAAGATAGGAAAATATTTTTTAGTGAAATATTATAATATCTGATAATAATTTGTCTTAATCTTAAACGGCGCTGCTTGCTGTATGTACTCTTGAAAGCCCGTGGCCTGGCTCTCTTTTCACAGTTATTGTATACTGTAATGGTGTCCACAGTCGGAAAATGGTATTTTGTGACACTCTTGTGTCTTCTGTTGCCACCTGGTGTGCCCTACCTGTTTTGATGCTTGACAGCAGATTTCTGCGCCGCTTATTTTGGTAAAATCTACATTTGAATCATCTTTCGAACTGAAGATCTCAGATAACAAAATGCCACGGTAAGCGCGGCGGAATAAGTGAGCTCCCGAATAATTACCCATTTCAACAAAATTTATGAATTATGTATTGCGAGGCTTCAGAATTTAATTTGCACAAGGATATTCACGAATCTGCTGTCTGCGCCTTATTCTGCGTTTTAACAGATTGGGGTTACATAATGTCGCCAAAGTCACAAGCTCCCATGATTATTTGGTCTGCTAGTTATCAAATGCACAAAGTGCTGATTTTTATCTCTAATCTGTTGAGATATCTCTTGTGGATCAGGTAAAAATTTGCATGTCGGTGAACGTGAGTTTTAAGGTTCTTCAATGGATATTTCACCGTTTTGGACAGCTGGTAAGGAGCTTGTCAGCGCGAAAAGCTGTTGAATGTCCTCAAAATCAAACAATTTCTTTCGATTCCCTGAAACATTTGCTAATTGATACATATTCAGAAATCAAAAGCCTGTTCCGTCGAAAACGATGGAGATAATTCTTGAAAAAGCAGTTTGTGATATGGTGACCATAACAGATTGAGGCAGCCAGATCCAGAACTTTATACCAAACAATTTGAAAATTGGATGAGACGTAAGGAGCACTATTTTTAAGAATTAAGATATGGACGAAAAAGCAATAACAGATTAACAACGCATAAAAGTCGCTTAAGTACTTACTTCGAACGCCAGTAGATGACGTAAGGACTGATCTGCTGAATAACAGTATTTTCGTTTATTGTAATACAACCTCTTAAATAAATCTACTTATTCTCTCTGACATTCCCTATAAGAAGAAATGCAACATTATATTTAAATAATGCACAAAGTTAACACTACGAGCCGAATTCTGCTAAAAGTCACATTAGAAATATAATTTGCCGTTCCAGTGGTGCAGTGGTTTAAGCGCTGGCCAATCACCGTTCGTCAGAAATAGATAAGGTTTCGAATTTCGTCGCGTATTTCATAAGTGTATATACGGAATCGTGATTGAGGACATTCGAACATGCGATTGGTTGAAAGTTGAGTCATTGATAAATTACAGAGCCCTAAACAGATATTTCAGAAGCATTTCAGGTAACACTTTCTATCATAGGGTGTTACAGTAAGCAGTTACTTTTGCAGTAAGAGGACTGGAAATCAAAGGTCATTACCCATTTCTACGGATTTTAAGAAACACATTTTTCCAATGTGATGTGTAGGATTTAACGCTGGAGTGAAGCTTTAAAAATAACCTATTGTTTCTATTCTTCTCTTATGTTACATCATGCAAATGATTTGTTATATTTGCTTTTCCCAAATTTAGGGAAATAATAAATTCATGTAAATATTTATCAAAAGTAAAATATCATTCCAAGTTAAACAAAAAATTTCAGTTCAATTCTCATCACAAAGCTTCAATTAGGTCTTTTGACCCTTATGATTTAATATGAGCAGATATGCTTTCACATTGATACATTAATTTCCTTTAAGAAATTGGGTATTTTTTTGGTATGGCGTTTGAGTCAGGGCCAGGAAAAGAACTTACTTACGTTTTCATAAATAAACACATCGGCCAAAACTGCCAAAAGACTGTCATATTTTATCAAATTCTGTAATTTTAGAATACATCGAGTGGATTTATTGTGAATTGAAAAATATTTGCAGAAAAAACGTTTGGCTCAAATTTTAGTTAAAAACAATTGGTTCAAACTTTAAAAAATATGTTACGTTCTATTAAAATGCTCATGAATTACGAAAACAAATTTAAGTATTTGAGATTGATTATTATTCAGTAATAAAATCGAAAAGAAAGATTTGAATAACTTTCTGAAAGCCAGAAGTTGTATTTTTGTTGCAGTGAAAATTTTTGAAAATGAGTTGATGTTCACCAGAGACCTAGAAGACAAGTGTAAACTACATGTTTTGAGGCAACGATGCTTTTGAGGCATCTAATTATAAATGACATATTTTGAAATCCGAAATTTTTAGACTTTAGGGTTCTGTCGCATTATCATATCACACTTTTCGTCGCTTGTTAGGACACCGAATGGTGACAAATATTAACCAAAAAACTGAGTAGGATTTAAAACTCGACCATTAACACCTGTGCTTTGAACTATTGAGCAACATATTAGGTGAGATTGCTCAAGAAGATTTTCGGTGTCCCAGCATGAAGTAATATCAAATGACAAACCCGTTACTCAAACGAAACCCCTACGAAATACTGTGGACTGACACTGAACAAAATAAACAAAATCTAAAGCACTTTACTTTTTCGTCCCGCACGATTTTCTTCAGGCATGTTTGTAATATATCATAGGTCTCACCCAGACGCCCCTTAGTCAGAAATTTTTATAAATTGAAACCTTGGCTATACAATAGTCTATGGGATAGTTTTAACACGTTTATTCAAAATTTCAAAACGTTAATTACTATTGTAACATTTATGCTGTCAAGGAGTATCTCTTGTTCTTTAATAATGATTTATTTAATGTCGAATTGGAAGCAAAAGGAAAAAAATACTATCAAATTATATTTCATCGCATTGTAAACAGACGCCTATGAAATTAAAACACCTCTTTTGCCGAGAGGTGTTTTAATTTCTTAACTCTAGATTAAGCTAAACCCTCACAACTAAGAATATAACACCAGGGCTTCAGTATGGTACTCACAAAATAACAACTTTTTTTCTGCGTATACTACTTCATCCGTTTGAAACCAGAATGTTGAATATTCATCAGAAATTCAGAAATCTATTTTATTCAGCCACAAAATAGAGGAATAAGAAAGTACGTCGCAGATTTTTTAAATTCTTAAATTGCGCATATGTATGTGAGTCACGAAATGCGAAATTATTTGTTTTCATCTATACTGAAAGTTAACAACATACCCTTCTTTGAAGGGATCACAGTTCAACTTTGTTTGCACAAGAAGGAAAACAACAAAGCTGTTTCAATTTTCGCAAAGTTGAAGCATCTGGCGTTAGGTATAAATGAATGAATGATCCGTGCACTTTTGACAGTCTAAAATTTAAATTTTAACGTATAAACGCGAAAAACGTATAAATGAATCTCGTACAATCGAATAAGAACCGATAGAAACTACATTAAGAAATCTGGGTTAACGCAGAATTACGTATAACAGCGGAAAACGTATAACCGAGAAACATACAAACGAGATCCCTCCCTATAATGGCATATCTGTTGCTAAAGAACGTTATTGATATTTTCGTTTAATGCAAATTTACACGCATTGTAGAATAAAATACTGAATTACAGTATGCAGTTTTGAAAGTCCGATATGAATGGCAGAAGACATAATTCATATTTAAGAGCTTGTATAAGCAAAAGCTATTTATAAGAATTTTGCACTTTGATTTAAAGAAACTAATGCCCGCCTGGAAGTTTGAAAGGTGTGAAATAAATTATTCCAGTGAAGTTCGTTTGCTTCTCTGTTACAACGGCAAAATCAAAGGAGAGATTTTTGGCGTTCTGTGCAAACAAACCATGACCACTTAAAATAGTTTGCGAATTTTTAGGAACTTTCGTAGCTGGAAATTCTAACAACGTAAACGTTTACCCACGTTGGGAACTTCAATAGAGTTGCAAATTGGGACTTCAATATGCGATATTTGCTTTCGAATATGAATTAAATATACATAGCATTTGCTAGGCAATAAACAAAAATATTTCATTTTCAGGTGAGCTTAGAATGCCTTCATTTGTGCAATAAGGTACGGTCATATGAGCTGCAAGAAAGAGTAAAACGAGGCCTTAGCAATTAATTCATACAGAACAAAAATAGTGTGCACAGCTTTTACGGATTGTGCAATTCGAGAAGTAACCAATGTTTCCCGTGGACAGCGGATTTCAAGCTAGAGATGCATTGAAGAAATTAAGCTTTTATACCAGTGAAACGAAGTATTATTATCAGAAGGTTACCTTCTATTGCTTCAGTTTACCTTCTATTGCTTCGATATGTAAATCGAAGCAATAGAAGGTAAACTTAGACGCGTGTGAAGGTCAAGAAATGATGTAAAGAACGCCTCATACTAAGCTCCGTTAATCAGTATTATTTTTCTTTAAAGGAGGAGAAAGGCAATGAACTTAGTTGGACAAGGCCAAATTATAATGGTCGGACAAGTAGATCACAGAATTTCTGAGGTAGCAATGCTTGTAAGGTGCTGGCGGTCAGTCGTGTTTAGTACATTCAAAAAGTGGTCCAAGGAGAAGAAAACACCAACCCCAGGAGGTGCGGGATGGCCACAGCTCATCGATGCAAGAAATGAGAGAAAGTTAGCCCCTATAACACAAGACAACAGAAAGCGTAGCACGCCGAAACTCTTTGTTAATTTGAATACCGGTAACGGGAGTAATGTGTCTCAATACAGAATACATTGAACTCTTCTGAAAATGGGGCTACGCAGTGATAGACCACTCCAACTGTCCAGGGCATCCTCGGTTCAGCTTTCGAAAGTGCATACGATGAGTAAAGGATCGTCAAAACTGGACCTCCAGTGATCGAAATAATTTCGTCTGGTGTAATGCTTCTCGTTTCAGTTTGCACCATATGGTAGTACGATGAACGGTGCGTCGTTTTCACTGGGAAATGATGGTACCAGGATGCACAGTAGGATGAGAAAAGCAAGTGGAAGATGTGCAATGATTAGGCAATGTTCTGGTCGATAATCTTGATTGCAGTCATTCAAGTGAAGGAAACTATGACCCCTACCTACTACTTAAACATCATGGCAGACATGGTACATCCTTTCTCGGCAACGGTATTCCCCTCCATTACTGTCTTCCTTCGGCAGATAATGCGTCTTAACGCACTGCCTGAATCGTTCGAGAATGGATCGCGTACAATGCGGAATACTTCCAGGTATTGCCCTGTCCGGCAAATTCCCCTGACATCATTCCAATTGAGCATCTGTGATTTCTGTCAGAACAGCAAATCTGATTTATGGTAGCTTCGCCACGTAGCTTACAGGAGTTAAAAAATCTGTTGGTAACATGTTGGAGCCAGAAACACAAGTCACCTTTAGATATCATGTAGCGTCCAAGTATCGTCGGAAAATACCCGCTTTGGCTGCACATATATGACCAGCATTTTGTTATTCAGGTGATGACAATGTGTTCACTTGTTTCGGGCAGTCTTGCTTGGAGAACATCTTTTACAAATTGCACAGATTTAAAAAAATGGTTTGATGTTACGTCAATAAGGAAAAGTTTTTAAATAGTGCCTCCTTCCTGCCCTTACTTATGGACTAGAGACGTAGACTTAAACAAAATAATAAATCCAGGATATGAAAACTACTGACAAAATTATGAAGAAGTGGATTCTTGGTTTAACCAAAAATCCAATTAAGTAGACGAACATTGATCTGGAAAAGAACAAGTGCTTATGAAACGATAATCAAAATAAATTCCCTGAATTGACACAATCCTGAGCAGGTGACAACGGTGGAAAACCGCAATATAAGACTGGATTCCTGGAAATAGGAAACTATCAGGAAAACAAACCGTGGTAAATGGACGGATGAAATTCGAAACATGCCTGAATGGCATGGATGATATATTCATGTGAGAAATTCGAGTATGCGCTTGTAGAAGCTTTCATTAAACTGTGAATTTAACACCATTCATGATGATAATGAGGATCATGATATTATGTTCCAGCCATTTTATGCACCTGATGAGGTATACCATAAGAGATGGTATTCCTTTAACGTAATTTTTAACATTTCAGTCAAATTATCATAAACTCTGCAATGATCATTTCGGGATATTAGTAGACGAAATATCTTGTATTTTATATACGAAATCATGATAAAGGCCCTGAATTAGCTCCAGATCTTTTATTGTGTATATGAAAACAGGATAAATGCGCTGAAACAGCGCCTTTATAGTAAATGAATGTTTGCCGTTATCCATGGTAGTTAATGCAAGAATTCCTAATTCAGGGTGTTTTTCTAACGCATTAAAGCTACAAGACACATGTCCTTAAATATAACGCGCAGGTACGCAAGATAAGCGCGAACGAAACAGCATTAATTTCAAAAACTGTAGAACGATAATTCATTTGCATTTTAAAATAACTGTTTGATACAAAGATGCAGCTGAGCGATATGATTTGAGTCAGATGAAAAAATTCGATTGTCTACGTATTCCGGCACTGCAGTGTTTGAATAAAAGTAAGCGAATATTTAATCGCAAGCCCAACATTTTAAACCGAAACCTGAGGTAGAACAAAATGCACTTTCAAACTTCGTCAGACTTTAGCACTTGTTTTGTAAAATAAGGCATGCTTTCATAGTATATATTTTTATGTCGACTGTTTTTGTGTCTGTCAGTTTGTGAACCCCATACCTGCGCAACTATTCGATTTGAAAGAATCTTTTCGCATTGGAGAGCTTAAAATGTGAAAATAATCATGCTTGCTTTCCGGAGCTTTCGGTTGTATAAATTTGCCGCTAGGATGCATAAATGTAGATGTTCTAGTTTCAGAATACATTTTATTCCATATATTTGATTCCAAATAAGCGATAAAGAAAAGTGTTCATTTCATTGAAGTTTTACGTAAGAATATTTTCAAAACAGTTTCGTTTTCAAAGTTTTGGCGATATTTATCTTTATAAAAAAATTCTCTTAAAAAATTATTTCTGCATCTGATACAGCCTGCGACAGAAAATGTTCGGCATACATTTGCTAATTTTAGTGATGTCTGAAACAGTACGTGTTAGAAGAAGTAACTTTGCCTATTTCGTATTTGTGTAATGAACCATTATCTTGCTGTTGAGCTTTTCGAATTGCTCACGTTCGTTTGATTTCAGGGTTCCATTACCTTGTATATTACTTAATAAAAATGTAAATCCCGCCCCGGTGGCGCAGTGGTCTGAGCGGTGGCTTCTTATCATTCATCCTAAGGGGTCAGGGTTCCAATCCCGCGGAGGCATGGATGTTGTGTTTGTCTTACGGCACTGGCTCTCTCCCTTCCCTGGAAACAGTAACCCTAAATTTGGGACGGGCGACTGCTTATAGCCCATTGAGTAGCTCACGGTGGCCGTTAAACCTTCAATAAAAAAAGTGAAATCACTCACCTAATTCTGTTTGCAGTACATATATTTCTGAAACTGATATACATATATCTACTCCAATGTTACTTGTTATCACACGCTGTTTTCGCAATCGTATCCAATCTTGAAAGCTCTAACTCATCTAGAGCACTGTTTCTCAAATGGGTTCCAGTGTCAGTTTTTCTGCAACAAAAATATCAAGTACAAAAAAAAGTTAATTGCATTCCTAGACGTACATGTGCGAATGAAATTTCGCTCTAAGGCATCGGTTACCAACCATTCGAGCACTGCGAGCCAGCAGGCAATAGACCGCTTATTTATTGCATAAGGTTCCTCATTGTTAATGAGCGCGCCTGTTGTCCCTTCAGCAAACACGGCAAGCACAGGTCTAGGATGGCTCACTTCCCGAAGCGTCAATGATGAACACTCCCAACAGCTTAGTTTATAAATGTGACCAGTGCCGAAGGGAAAATGAGGTGTCAATAAATCACTGAAGACGATTAGGATATAAGTCCAATTTTGGTTAGCCCTAAGTGATATTCAAATGTTTTCTATATCCTTGTTTCTGTGAACATTCTCTTACGTCTTTGTTTTCGTTGTAAGGATTAAAAGGGCAAAATGTGGTACTTCGAAGAGGAATCAAGTAGGAAATATAAAAAATTTAGTGAAACAACTGAGGAAATTGTAGGTAGCAGAAAAAAATTCTGCTAATTCTGTTCGGATTACAAATAAGAAAAATGTAAAATTCAAGTACTACTGCCCCGTATATTGTTTTACGATATAAAGGCTGTGGTAAATCCTGATGATCTGAACAGGTAGTTCGTAATTTGTTTCAGAATGTTTAATGAGTTTGAGTTTGTAATTTGTTTCAGAATGTTTAATGTTTATATGCTCCAGATGAGATGTAAACAAATATTATCTCGCAAACAAATATTTTTGAATAGACTGGTGTACGGAACTTAAGCAGACAACATTTTTACCTGTATAAGAAAACCATCACCCCAGCCATATTGGGAAATAATTATATTGCCATCATACGAACACATGAAAAGACACAAAAATGTTTATTAACGAAGCGTAAATTACATTGTAGCTGTGGATTCATAATTGTGGTTGCTACTGTTGGCAATTATTGGGTTGTCGGAAAAGTGATGACGTATTTTGGCACCCGATGGCGGTTGGGCGCTTTTGAAAGTACTAGAGGCATGCGCAACTCTGTTATCGCCATGGCATTCGACAGGTGCCAGTTCTAGCTGCAGTCTTAAAGGAATAGTGAGCGAATTGGTTGATTTGCGGAGATTTGACATCAAGTGGAAAATGCAAGAGCAAACTGTGAATTTTCGCCATATTTTACTGTTTTACTTCCGTAAAGGGAAGAACGCGCTTCAAGCTTGTAAAAAGTCGCGTAAAGTGTACGGTGATAGTGCTCTACAAGAACGTCAGTGCCAGCGGTGGTTCGCAAAATTCCGTGCTGGTGATTTTGACTTCCACGGTGCTCCTCTGTCATGGAGGCTAACCCAGGTTGATGACGAACAAATCAAGGCATTGATCGAGTCAAACCCACGGTGCACGACACGAGAGATTGCAGACACATTTCACATCCATCATTCAAGCGTTCACGACCACCTGAAGAAGTTGGGATACGTAAGCAAACTCGATGTGTGGGTTCCTCATGATCTCAAAGTAGCTCAATTGACGGCACGAATAAACGTCTGCAATATACTCATTAAACGTGAGAAAAACGATCCTTTTTTGAAGCGACTGATAACTGGTGACGAAACGTGGATTGTGTACAACAATGTGCTGAGCAAACGGTCTTGGTCCCGACGTGCTGCTTTGCCTCAAACGACATCCAAAGCAGACATTCATCAGCGGAAGGTTCTGGTCTCAGTTTGGTGGAATCTTAAGCCTTTAACGACCATAACGCCCAAACGGCCTGTACATATAAAGAACCATATCTACCCAAATCACCTTTCTAGAGGGAGTCACATTTCCTACTCTTACATGTTCTTCAAATTTGCACGACCTATGATGTGCCATCAGGAGTCATCCTTAGTGACTACCGCTGTTAATAAACAAAGAAGTGAAACAACAGACAGTTTCGTTCGTTATAACATTTAGAGTGGTACAATATTTTTGGTTCATGGGGGGTAAAGGGTTAAAGGTGTCGGGTTTTTCGAGCTCCTACCGCGGAACCAAACAATAAATTCGAATGGGTACTGCCGGAAATTGGACAGTTTGAACGAATCCATCATTCAGAAGCGTCCAGAGTTCGTTCATCGTAAAGGTGTTGTGTTCCATCACGACAACTCGAGACCACACACAAATTTGATCACCCGGCAAAAATTATTGGAACTTGGGTGGGATCTGTTGCCATACCCAACATACTGGCCTGACCTTGCGCCGTCAGTCTTTTATTTGTTTCGCTCTGTTCAACAGTTCTTGCGTGGTATGACGTTAAATTTAGACGAGGCTGTAAATCAGCACCTTGTACAGTTTTTCACAGAGAAAGGCAGGTCCTTCTATGAACGAGGCATTCTGCAGCTCACTAAAAGGTGGCAAAAAGTTATCGAACAAAACGGGCATTATATCATTGATTTATCTTTGTTCTTTCTATCAATAAATGATCTTTGCAAAGCATGGCTACAATACGTCATGACTTTTCCGACACCTAAATATATACGAAACTAAAAAGAAAGCAAATCGCAGAAGTACTCTTCCGTAATTTGCTAGAAGGTTTTAATAATTGATGTATAGTGAACTCTTCTTCTCTCAGATGCCAGTTCTTTTTTTTTCCTTTCATCCTTATATTGAAGTACAACACAGTTTATAGCTCTTTCCCTTAAATCACCAAGGAAAATGACCTCCTATGTTCATAAAAACGTAAAAAAAATGTTCAGACTTAAGTTCAAAAAGAACTAAACTTATATTATGAAACATCGTTTTTTCTTTTTGAGTATTTTAGATACGTGTCAAGAACGTTCTTCCGAATTACAGTTCGGCTAGGCTTATTTCTCATATCAGAACGCACACATTTGGAAATATGGTATTTGAAATATGAAATGTAGTATTTTTTTGAAATATGATATTCTTGTTGTTTTAATCAAGGTTTGTGGGCGCAATACAGTGTCCGTTGTTCCTGTGGAGAACATTAATTTTATGAATACATGTGTTCGTGCGGAAATGTCTGATTTGTGAGTTTTGTGTTTAAGAGCATTCATTCGCTGGGCAGCTCTGGAAAACCTTATTTTATTTTTTTCGCTCATGACACCGACATTTGCTCTTTGTAATGAAGCATAGCGGCAAGATCATTGGATATTTTGGTGTTTCATACCGTCTCCTTAAGTTTGTTATATCATCGATGTTTCATTACTTCCTCAAAAATGCTTCGCCCGTATTGCTCCATCCTCCGCCCCGGTGGAACAATATTCTAATGCCAGTTCCTCAAAGATTTATCCTGATTGGAATGCTATTGAAACATGCATTTCTTGTGTGTCTTATGGATTCGGCTCCCTCCTTTTTCTGGACAAGTGTTCCAAAATCAGGGTCAGGCGGCTGCTTTTGACGTAATGTTTTGCCCACGATGACCCTTAATCTCTTTCCCCCACACCAGAGACAACTTGATTATTGCCACAGAACTGCCAAGTTCGCCTAATTTTTGCGGCGTTATTTTGGCGCGTGAGAACAATACTTTCTATTATGAATAAAATAAAAAAATGACATTAAATTAGTTACACATTCATCTATTTGTACACCAGCGAGGAAAGTTTTTTTTTTCACTTCCCGGTTCGTGCGCCTTTCGCTGAAGCACCGATTGATGACACTACATGAATGTCATGACATGTCCGAAAACAAAAGGAATTGTAAGCAAGGAGAATGTGTGCTGTGCAAATAAAGAACTACGATGTGCTGAAGTTTCAGGCTCTTAGGAAAGGACTATCTATTGTGAGTTGAAATACATCAGATCAGTGTTTTAAGGAAGATGACACAGTTCCATATAAAATTATTAAGCATAGTTTTGGGGCAGAAAGAAACTAATGTCCGATGACGAAGTACCCGAAGTCGAAGCACCGGGCGTAGCGCGCATTAGCCGCTGAAATTGCGCAGCACACCGACATCACAACAGCAGTTGTGGTGGATTATGTTAGTGGCCATTAGCCCTCAGATGACGAAGAGTGTAAGGACAGCCAACATGGAAGTCCCCGTGGGTCATATCCGTAATTGCATGCTGTGGAAGTTACGTCACGGTAGCATCACCTGCTATTGCTGTAAGGGACCAGTGTGTACCGCAATGACATATCACATCGACCGCGCAGTGATTAGTTCGAAATGTTTCGTGAGGTAGATTTTGACTTGTCAAACCATTCCAAAGCTGGAAGACTCGCCACAATAGATATGGACATGCTGAAGACGTTATTGAAGACCGACCCATGTATGAAAACGAGGAACTTGACCCAACAGTTGGGCATAACCGACACGAGCATTATCACACATCTCCGTCCAACTGGGGAGGTGCACCTGAGGGGAGTTTGGGTACCCTTCAACTCACAGTTGAACAGAAAGATAATCGCATGTATGCATGCGTTACTCTGCTTGTGTGAGACCAAGTCGAACAGCTCTTGGACCGTATTGTAAGAGGTGTCTAGAAATGTGTCCGGTATGAACATATCAGCCGATGGAAACAGCAGTTGTAGCCAATTAGAAGCGCATACAGACCCTCAAATCCGGCTCACAACCACGTACTCTGTGTGTTTAGTGGGATATGTACTATTTTGGGTTTCTTCAGCTGTTGCAGGACAACACAACTTTCACTGTTGTTGTGTACTGCCATCAGCTGAACGATCTGCCCGCATAGCTCACGTCGAATCGACAAGCACTACTGAACAGCAAGGGCGTCATCCTACAGATGAATGGAGTAAGATCTCACACAGCACGGGTGACTGGTCACAAGATGAGGAACCCAGGCTGCATTTTACTGCCGCTCACAGCCTATTGCCGGAACATTGTCCCCAAGCCAATAGCCCTGTGTTAATGTGTGTTGATTAAAGAAAACCGTGAAAAGATCTAACTTTATTTTATTGGCTTAGAAACATTGTCCCCAAGCCAATAGCACTGTGTTAATGTGTGTTAATTAAAGAAAACCGTGAAAATATCTAATTTTCTTTTATTGGCTTAAAAACATTGTCAACAAGCCAATAGCACTGTGTTAATATGCGCGAATAAAGGAAAACCGTGAAAATATCGGTGACTTTGTCTATTTTCATTGTCTCCACGCATTTAAAATATTTTCACCTTTCGCTAATACCAACTTTTCCGGCAGTTGCAGCATTTCCTGGACAGCCGGCGAGGCAAAAACTTTGGCTAGGCCGAACGGTATTTTACTCATTTCGTCGCGTACAGGTACCAGTAATTCTAAAGGGATAGTGTCCAACATCTTTCCTAACGAAGGGTGCAGGTAGCGGCAAACGATGGCGAATATATTTTGGACTGATCTGTACTTATATAGATACGGTAATTAGAATTTGTAGGGTTTTACCCTATTAGCACTTTTTTAGCGTTTTTAAGCACAAATTCCCAAATCATTATACAATAAATTCCTGATAGTTGTGCCATAAGTTTACTCAGGTCCCTCCGATGTATTGGAATAATTCTTAAAGAACAGCCCAAATTAAATCTTTTGGAAAATGATTCGCCTAATTGGGGCTACCCTTTAATTGAGCTAAAGTCTCCTAGTCTTTATGAGCCCTGAATATATCGAAATCTACTGTATTTTAAAAACTTTTGTTTGTCGCTTGAAAAGCCGAAACGACAACCAAACAACAACTAGTTAATATATTAATATTATAAGTGTCAAATGTAGGTAAAGTACCAGTGCTTATTGTGGTTGTTCCAAATAGCACACCTTAAAGTTTGAAATAAATACACTAGCCCGCAAAATATCAATGAAGTACGTGCTTACATGCAGTAGATAGCAAGTAAAGCGAAAGTTAGGGATTCTCCAAAACAAGAAAGGGAAAAATCAATTATCTACCTAAGATGCACCGTGTAAGCAGATCTTACATTATGTCGTGTCTAGGCGTTTAACGAACATCGCAAATCATTCAATAGAATGCTCGCTATAAAATCTTTCGATACAAGTTAGGGGAACAGAAGCAAAAGAACTCATGCTAATATCAAAGTAATATGAAGCAAGTAACACTGCTAATGTCAAAGTTCAAAGAGAAAATAAAAAGAACAAAATTCCGAGAAAAAAATTATTTCAATTTTTGCGAGATAAGGGGACTTCCATTGAAGAATATTAGCATTTTCGATACCACCTGCATTTTTCAAATCCACCTTGGAATGATCCTTGTGAAACGTTGGACGGGTAGGTGGGAACAACAACACTAATTTGTGAAAGACCACAATTTTCTAAATAGAGACGTAAAAAAAAGCGTCTAATCTTATCCAGATGGAAACGCTTTCATATTTGAATCAAACCTTTATTTGCGTTAATTGCAACAAACTTCATCTCAGGAACTAATTTCGAATTAATATTTCGTTTTGCATTTTCTTAACCGAGATTTATAAAAGTGTCTTTACGCAATTTCACAAAACAATTATTATCACCTATATTCATCTTTGTATATTAAGATACACAATGTAAAGGAGTGTTTTCTATTTTCTTTTAATTTGAAAATCAATTCCTGCGAAAAAGGCCAGCAAATCAAAACAGTATAATTTGGCTAAATGCTTGACTTGGGTTACTTTGTACAGTTGCCACACTAATAGGAAATAAATGCAAACACCACAATTTGAAATAATTCCCCTTGCTTTAGCCCTTCACTGCATATAAAGGATTACTAAATTTTCAAAAATATTCTTATTAATCTAGATATGGGATTTCTGTGTTTGGCACTTTTCTGAAATATATTTGATTTAATGCTTACTTGATGACCTCCCTGAATTCTATTTCTGGCAAGGACTTAGCATTTGTGATTCATATGAACTTAAAACCAGAGCGCATGGAAAAAACAAACATAAAAGGTCCACAATTGTTAAAATGAAATCATTAATGTATAATACAAAAGATAAAATTTTCTAACACGTTTTTATGGATTTGATTCACTTATTATCTGATGATAAAATCAGAGCCTCACAATTTTGGGATATTTCGATACAATGTCAGTGATAAGCAGTTTTTTCACTGTAAGCCATTTGGTACATTTTCAAAAAAGTATTAACATTGATACTGGTAAATAAAAAACAAATATTGTTATAAAACTACTTCCGAACTAATTTCTAACCGTAAGAACTGAGCAATAAATCATGCGTTTCTAGATCTGATTTAAGCTTCTGTTCACTAGGTAACACCTTTCTGAGAATATAAAATACTTTAAAACCATGCAGTGATAACTAACGAACATTAATTTCAGCAAAATATCTTTAAAGTCATCTAGTTTTATATTTTAAAAGACGAGACATTTTCTACCTCATACTTTCTACTTTCGTCATGCCAACCGCTAGAAACTTAGTGTCGTTACGTGTCCACATGAAGTCTTAGTCACGATGCATGCAATGAAATAATCTCTGATGAGAAATAGGACTGAACTCCTAATGACCAGTAGAACTTACCCCCTAATATAGCGCTATATATAAACAAGATACACTAACATATATTTATAGCCAGGATTATAATTTGGAGTGCTAGTCCGTCGTAGAGAAACTATCGTGCAATCTTACCTAAGCTACGGTTTTAAGAAGATGAAGCTGAGATACTTCCTGCTCATAATATACACAGAACTGCGGGAACGTTAAAACCTGCGAAACTATACGCCTTTATGCATATTGAAGAAGCTATAGGTAAGAAAAGCTGGTGTGGTCTTGAAACAGTGTAAATATCTCCTCATACTAAGCGTTCTTATTATTTAGATGGGAAAAGCGGCGGATATAAGCATGTGTGACAAAGGACGTATTGTAATATCCAGACGATTTTCACTGAGCGTTTCCGAAATGGCATGGATCTTTGGGTGTTGCTGGTCAACCGTAGTTAGTACCTTCATAAAGCGGACCGGGAAGGAAACACAACCTGCGAACCGCCGGCAGTGTGTTTGTCGATCATGTTTTATCGATGCCAGAGGTGAACTAATGTTATCTTTAAAGATACAAGCCAAACATAATGGATAGAAGGTCGCCGATAATTTTAATGCTGAGCTGTTAATGTGTGTAATGGGTCGCAACATACCGTATCTAAATTACTTTTGCAAACAGAGCTGTGTAGCCTCATGCCGCTCCGATTCCATTGCTAACCTCATTTCACCAACGAAAGTATCTACAACGGGAACGTGAGAATCGAAATTGGAACTTGAATGTTCGGAAGAATGTCTTCTGGTCCGATGAATCTCTTCTTCTTTTGCACCATGTGGATCACTGTGTACGTCTGCGTAGTTCACCTTGGGAAGTGTTGGCACAAGAAAAAATGCACCGTGTGGCGAAAACAAAATGACGCCGCCACGGTAGCTTAGTGGTCTAAGCGATGACTTCTGATCGTTCGTCCGAAAGTGGTCCGGGTTCGAATCCCGGTGAGGCATGAATATCGTGTTTGTTGTACGGCACTACCTCTTTCTCTTTCCTGGAACCAGTGACCCTAAACTAGGGACAGGCGACTGCTTATAGCCCATTGAGTCGCTTACGGTGGGGGTTAAACCTTCAATGAAAAAATGGCAGTGGCACTGTATATTTATGGGCAACGTTCTGCTGGAAAACAGCGTCACTTGTATGCAGGAAACTATGATTTCGATCACTTACCTAAATATCACTGCAGAGCAGATATACTCTTTCATAGCAAAGGCACTCACTTCAGTAGCTCCTTTTTTCAGAAAAATAATGCTCCATGACGCACGCCACGGTCGGTTTATGAATGGTCCACAGATCATAAGAAAGTCTTCGACGTCTTGCCCTGACGTCCAGATTCCCTATATATAATTACAATCATGTATCAGTGGCTTTTCTTGGAACAACAAATCGTACCTGCTGTTACTCAACAACGTAATTCACAAGAGTTAAAAGATCTGCTGGTAATGTTTTGGTACCGGGTGCCACAAAATCTCTTTTGAAATCTTGGAGCACCCAGTTGTCTCCAGGAAAGAGCTGTTTTGGCCGGACGTTTAGGACCAATATCATATTGACGTGGTGGGCATTTGTTTGGCTCTTTGGCGTATTTCGAGGAGGTCCTGTAAGTGTGTATTGCCTTAGAAGTGCAGACGAACAAACTCTTAGTTGCATGGAGAATATAATAACATCCTAATGTAGCAACAAACAGAAAAACGTAATTATCCGAGATTATTATTTACACTAGGCGTTTGAAAAATAGATTACGACATGCACAAAAGAATTTGAAACAATTCAGAAACTTCATAAAAAATATTTGGAATTAAATTCAAACCATATTTCGAATAAACCATTCTCTTTATTTGGGGAATTCGATTAACCATGAAATGCTCAAATACTGAGTTAATGGTATGTCTGAAATTAAATGTTTAAACTTAGTTAACTGTGGTTCATCAATGCAGCTTCACCGGAAACAATCACAAGAATAATTGAAATAAACTGAGAATAAAATATATGAACGCAATAATATACCCATCGCACAGCATCAAAAGATGAAATCAAAAAGAAAAGTAAAAATACTACATGAGCGAATACTAATCGGTTGAATCAGTTTCTTTCGTTATCCTTCCAGGAGAGTTCTAAGTATACTTGTTGAGCTAACGGTTCATTTGCAATTATATTTATGTAATATGCTACTGAAAGTTTAAATTAAATTTCGCACAATTGAGATTAGCAAACCGATTCTTTAGATTCGACTCATTAAAAAGATTCGTTCGGACCAATTTCTTTCACTTCGTTCGTTTGATTTCTTCGGTTCAGAGAACGATTTGTGTCAAAGGCATCGATTCTGAGTCGGAAACTTTTGTTTGCTTCAGTCAGTGATTCTTCCGGTTTAGAAAGTGGTTTGTATCTTGCGAAAAGATTCAGAATCGGATATTTTCGTTCGTTCACAATTTCCGGTTTAATAGGCGATTTTTAAGTTTAAGTTTGTTTTTTATTTTCACGGAAAATTAGTTCCTCGGTTTTCTAATAAGACCATGTCTAAACGTTTATTTATTGCATTGCAGTTGTTCACTTTTGAATATAGTACGATTTTCTGACTAGAACATGATCCCCACTCGGGTACCGTATTCAAATTTCGATCTCTCTGTTAAGAAGCGATTCTGACTGATTCGTTGATGGAATCAGATCTTTTGCGGAATCGGTTCTTCTCAGAAAAAAATCATTCTCCAATAATTCAGTTTACTGATTTGTTCTTTTCAAACGAATCGTTCGGGAACGACACTTCTATATTGCACAACTTTTGAAAGATATGTTTAACGAGAAACATTGCCTTCGCTTGTTCTGATCCTTTTCTACGCAACATACCCAAACTTGGCTAGTTCCCTTCGTTGACATCAGAATCATATTTACCGTGTAAAATTTTAAGAATGTTTGCTGCAAAAATATATTCAAAATTCCATGACAAATCACATATAAAATACAGGAAAATATAAGAAACTGAGTCACAAAACACTTATACAAAAGAAATTAGCTCAAAATTGGGTGAGTAAGAAATAGAAACATGGAGCACAAAGAAAATATCAAACGTCACTGCGGTGTGGTCTTTGAAGAGCGATACCTCTAAGTAACCTCGTCACATGAGTAACGGACAAATCTCTTGCCACTCACGGAAAATTTTGGTGAACTGTAAAAAAGAGCTGGAGATTCGCAGCCGTTCATCATCCACAATGAACATTCGCTCATCGTGAACAATTGATGCAAAGCATTTCAATCAATGGCTTTCCAGTTTCATTCCCATATCTTAAATGTCAGTTTAACGCCTAGCTGAAAGATCATTGATTACTACATAGCTCATGACATTATTAATTTCTCGACATTACGTTTCTTATTGAGAATTCGTTTCCAAAGAAATTACAGTGAGAGGCATTTAACGAGCTGGGACTTCTCTCGGTGCCTCATCAATTTTCTGATTGATTGGTCATGCACAGTGAGGAAATTGGACCGTGCACTGTTTACAGTGAAGACCCATGTGTCGCTAATTAACCGTTCCAGAATATCTCGGCGCAATGTACAGAAGCTGAACCGGAAATAAAGTAATCCGTACTTAAAAATAAGATATCCATACGGAAATAAATACTCCATACGGAACAGGAAAATAAAACAATCCCTCAGAATGGAGATAAAAAACCGCAGCACAAAATAAAAGAATTGATTAAACACAGTTATACGGTTGGAAGCTACTGTCTTTCGTAATAAATTGCCAAAATGTCGTGGAGAACCTAAAACACGTAAATGAATAGCGCCATAGGTCACATTTAGAGTCATGACACACATTGGTCTAAAATATAAGTCGAAAGGGATCCGCTTGTGTTAAGACATAACGTTTTGCGAACATTGCTGGAGCTTATGGATTGCCGCCTTCGTGGCGTGGCACAGTGGTCTAAGCGATGGCTTCTGTTCGTTCGACCGAGATGGGTCCGGGTTCGAATCCCTGTCAGGCATGGTTGTTGTATTTGTCTTATGGCGCTGGCTCTCTCGCTTCCCTGGAAAACGTGACCCTAAATCAGGGACGGGTGACTGCTTGTAGCCTACTGAGTTGCTCTCGGAGGCCATTAAACCTCCAATAAAAAAAAGATTGTAGAATAGAATTGCAATAATCAAAGGGACGCTAACAGTGAGAATTGAAATATTTGAAATAAAAAATATATAGGTAGTGTAGTCGATTTCTACAACAAGCGTTATTAATGGAATTAATAGATTGTGAACAACGTTTAGAGTATGTAATTGATTAAACAAAGAAGTCGAAGTAAATCCTTACTTTGCCAAACATATTGCTAGATGAATCGCACAGGCTGGCGCTGCCGAATTTTTGGAAGACGAAATATGTCTTCAAGATGCAGTTACAAGACGTTTGTATTTATTGATACGCTGTAGGTATTTATCGTGATAATTTCAATTTCGCATGATCGTATGTCATCCGGTGTACTCATTCAGTGTTTCTAAGCTTTGATACAGTAAAACAACGCTCTGCAGGCTACGTAGGGCACATGCCTGTTATTTATGTTAATTAGCTCTTCGTTTTAAATCTTAAGGTTCTGCCCTCAATATAAAATGACATTGCATGGCGAACTTCTCCCTATTTAGAAAAACGGCACGAACGCCATCATGAAATTCTTGTATGTACTGCCCTTCACAAATTATCATCTCACATTCGCAGAGCCGAAGCAAGCATTAACAGGAGACGCGCCGGTTCGTGTTCTTCTTCGTATTTTTATTTCATTTTATTTTTTCGTGGTATTTATTGTTTCATTTCTTCTGGGTTCGAACAGATGTTACTCTTCTCATTGATTAGACATGAAGATATTTGCAAGATATGATGTTTAATATTCTGGAAAAAAGGACGCATAATGCTCTATCAGCTTTGATAATTTTGTGTGATATCTTCAACTCTGGGTTATTTAACTCTTTTTGCGAGTGCATACATTCTGTTAATTGTGAGGCGTTAACCTCTCCAACAGAAATTTAGTTGTGCATTTTTTTCACGAAAATCATATTTTGGGTTTAAAAGTTGTTTTGTGACAATGAGGCTCTTTTAGTTTTTATGTATGTTACAACAATAAAAGAATTTTCCCCAGACAATTAACACTTCAACTTTTAAGACTTGCATTATATGGTGTTTTATTACTGAATCACGTTTTGAATTACGGAGCAATTAAGCTCTAGATTTTATATGAAAATTATATCCCAGTTTTACTACTTTCAGGAAAAACTGTTTAAATAATAATTTATTATTTTTCAAAATAAATAACGAAAGAAAATCTACACCAATACACCTTCTTAAGCCATAAAATTTCATTGCGCTGGGGTGGGACATTCCCTCTCCAGGGCGATGAAAGTTTTAAGCTTTCTCAGAGGTGTTACATGGATGACCAGTCAGTGTTCAAGCAAATTCAGAATTTATATTGTTTGCCTTGAATATTTGATTGTTTACTCATGTATTATGAAGAACATTTCTTCCTTCATTGATTTATCACGAAGATCCCTTTGAAAAAATAATAACCCTATGTTGACATTTTACGTGCATGCTACTGGGTCATATAATTTTTTTTGTAAATGTCTTTAAAAATTTTAAATGATGAAATTAATGAACATATTGCAACTTTCTTGGAAAATCTATACCATATTGATCGAGAAAAGATGAACGTATTTAAAAAAATCAGTTTTTGTTACTCATCTAAGACAGCGTATGTAATATACACATCGCATGTTGGCCGAAATTACGAGAGTTGTACCGAAAGTAATACAACAGTGGGCATAACTTTTTTGTTAACTGAGAGATGTCATACAAATTGCAAATGTTGGTAGAGTAACCCTCCCTCTATAGTAACCTTTCTTCTTCATTTCAGGTAAATAATGAATTCCAAGCAAAAGTTCTTTACGTAGGAAGGGTGCAAGCTGTCTGTGATTCAGAGAAGGCTATAGAATGTTTAGGGAGATTATACCATTGATAAGAACAATGTGCAAAGATGTATGAAGAAATTTGGAGAAGGGGAAACCAGCACTGAAGACAAAGAACGCAGTGTCACACCCTCATCTGCGACCACTGGCATGAATCGTCTGCGAGTGGATGAATTGATTCACGCAGAGAGACGAGTCACAATTTGTGAGCTTGTTGCGCAACTGGACTGTGGTCACAATGCGATAAAGAAGTTGGTGGAACACTTAGACTATCGGAAAGTGTGTGCAAAGATGGTACCTCGGCAGGTGACACAGGATTTGAAGGAGATAATGGTGAAAGTCTACTCCGATCTGCTGGAAGCGTTTGAAGCCAATGAAGACACGTTTGGTTTAATTTGGTAACAGGAAATTAAACGTGGGTGTACCTTTACGATCCGGAAACGAAGGATCAATCCATGGAATATATACAGGGCGTACCGGAATTTCGTGTACAAACTTGGAGGAGGTTGAGAACAGCGTTAGGAACCAGATTTGAAAAGGAAAGCATGCGCGGAAACGATAGGCGGTGCTGTACGCGAGCTCGAAAGGTCGGCACGTGTGGCTTCCTCATTATAGACGCGGACTGCGTGCGATCAACATGAATCGTTTCACAGACGCCGAGTTGACGGATATGCACTTAGTCTTTGGCCTAACCAACGGAAATGGACGCGCTGCTGGTCGGTTGTATCAGGAAAGATATCCAACGAGGCGCCAACCAAATCATCAAATGTTCGCTCGGGAACATCAGAACCTTGAGGAACGTGGATCCTTCACAGCAGCTATGCAGGATACCGGCCGGTCGCGGACAGCACGAACACCCATATTGGAAGAGCGTCTGTTGCATGCTGTGGATCGAAATCCCGGCAACAGTGTACGGGCGCTTGCCGCTGCAGCCGGAACGTCTCGATCAACTGTCTGGCACGTTCTGCAGGGCGAAGCCTTACATCCCTTTCATCTTCAGAGAGTTCAATTACTGCAGCCGGATGATCACCCACGACCTGTCGCGTTTGCACAGTGGTTTCTTCACCAAAGTGTGGCCGACCCGCAATTTCCCAGTTCTGTTATGTTCAGTGATGAAGCAACCTTTTCACGTATCGGGGTGTTCAATACGCACAATGCGCACATGTGGGACGTAGACAACCACCACGGAACCCGACCACGAGCCGCACAATAACGCTTCACTGTTAATGTGTTGGGCGGGAAACGTGGCGGACAGTTTAGTCGGGCCATACATCTTACCACCTCGACTGGACGCTCGCAAGTATCTCGTGTTTCTTCAGGAGGTTATTTAGGAAATGCTGCACGATGTCCCCGCACATGTTCGACGCGGAATGTCGTTGCAATATGACGGGGCGCCATCTCATTACGCAAGGTGCGTACGTGCCCATTTGGACCGGACATTTGGAACCAAGTGGATTTGGCGTGGCATTCCCGTCGAATGGCTCCCCAGATCAGCTGATTTATCTCCTCTTGATTATTATCTCTGAGGTGCCATGAAGAGCATTGTGTACGACACGCCAGTAAATTCTTAAATGGACCTGGTGGCACGAATCTCCATCGCTGCTGCTACCATCCGCGTAACGCCAGGTATCTTCGACAATGTTCACCAATCCATGTCGCGTAGGTGTCATGCGTGCATCCCGGCCAATGGGCGCAATTTCGAACACCTCCTGTGATGCTTGTAAGTCCTACATTGCACTCTTTTGTTGTGTAATAAAGCGTTTTACACTGCTTTCTGTATTGTGGCCTTACTGTGTCTTTGTGTCTCTTTCTCACGCGAGAGTGACGTTTCCGCCCATTCTTTCCTATTAAATTCTGGTTCCTAACGCTGTTTTCTACCCCCTCTAAGTTCGTACACGAATATCTGGGACACCCTATATATATATATATATATATATATATATATATGTATATATATATATATATATATATATATATATATATATAATGGCCAAATTACCAGGCTACACATCAAAATAATGGTATCTTCGAAGGTACCGCCATGCATGGAAAAGAAAAATTACCAATCTACGAAAAAATATGAAGTCCTTACTTATGAAAACAAAGTGCCAAAATTTCAAGGGGTAATTAACTTAGTTCAACTGATGCCAGTTGAAAATTTTAGAATATGGACATTATTTCCAAAGTTAAAATACTTTGATTGTCTTGATCTTTCGAGCTCTATTTTTCAAAAGATGACGCCCCAGTGTTCCTTGTCGAATCTCAGAATTTTCATAAAAATAAATATATAATATTTCATTTTATGAAATACTAGAAAGTAAAAAGAAAATAGATAATAAAATGTAGCTTTCGAACATTTACTCCTGTTAATTGAAAAATATAATAACAGATACAAAGAAATACGTAAATGATTTATGGATATCCTCTAAATAAGAAATCGTTTCCCATACATAGGTGCAAACGAATACGAAACGTACTGCGATTTCTATGTTAATTGCAGTAATGACGGATTGAATGATCGGTGAACAAGATGCAGGCAAAACATTAACGCTGAAAGGCCTTTCGTTGTAAATAATTTTTTTACATATGACCCATTCTACTGGAATGGCAAATTTTAGGAAACAATTCTTTCGTTAAAATTCTTGTTCTTCCAGAATAGCAAGGAAGAAACAGTTGCCCATCACACAGTATCAAACACAATTATTAAAAATTTTTAGGTATATTATATTAAATTATTAACTAGAAGAAATTATTGCAAGTTTTTAATATATTTGAAGTGAATTAGTGTACATCGGAATACTTGTGCATTGTACTTTTTGAACACATTATTGCTAAACTAGGTGAAATCCCGTCAGTAATGACGGGAAGAAATAAGATAAGTCAAGCATTTTTTTAAAAACCAGGTATTTTTCCTTTGTGATGTCCAAAAGGAAATGTTTGTCTCATGAACATTACAACAGTAAAAAAGAAGTGTCATAGCAAATCTTTGTTACGTCACTCACTGGCAGAATCGCAATTTCCATTCACAGAACGCCTGCCCGAAAAGCGGAAAGTTGTGCTGGACGTCACAGATATTTTTTTCGCAGTTGGTGCTATGATGATGACGTTACATAATTATATGCAGAAAGCAGTTTCCATTGATCAAATACCTGCACGAAAACACGAAGACCCCCAGCGTGAGATCACAAATACTTATTTCTTGGTTGTTGCTATTGTGATGACCATATCCATTGTCCCACCAAAGCTTGACAAATGTTCAGAGAAAGCAAATTATATTAATAGCGAGGATCTGTATACCAATTATGTAGAAAATAGTAAAACTATACTTGTAATCCAATTTATTGCCATCGGAATAGGTAAATAAGCGATTTCAATCTTTCGGACATCAACCAGATGGCTTTTTCAAAAAAGTAAAACAGTTTCTGTCTAACTTCCTTTAAAAAGCCTCTTGTTGACGTGCGAAAATTTGGAAATGCTTATTGATATATTCCTTTGCCAATAAGTTGTATTGCTATTGCAGTTTTAATATTTTCTGCAAATTCAATTGTTTACGATTACCATGCATGTATCCTGCACCTATATAATTTGGCGTAAATCAGAAAGGAAATAAAAGGTTATTTGGAAATCACGTTTTCGCAGACACTCCTTAACAGGTCTTGTATTTCGGCATAACGTTTTTAGAAAAAAATGGGTTGAAAATTGCTAAATAATTTACAAATAAACCTTTCGATCATTCTGAAATTGACGTTTTGCGTGTGCAAAGTATTTATGACTTCTAAATTAAAATTTAGATATATTATTTGATCACATAAACTTTTTAAAGTAAGGAATTGTTGTTTTTCAATGATTATATCACATGTCGACAGCTTTTCCATAGATCCCTCAGAAGCACTTTTAATACTGAAAAAAAAGTCACCCTGTACATGTGAGAGAATTAATAAAATAAATATATACATCAATAAGTAATGCAGGAAAGTTTTAATGGTGATTAGAGGTAATTTCTTTTCCGTTTTACGGAACTCGCAAGAACTACACAACTTTATATTATTTAGGCATCTCGGTCCTGAGAAAAAGATTCCTGAATGGAGAAAAGTACACTGCTCAAAATAAGTAGAGCAACATATGACGTCGGCGACTTTATGCAAGCCATCCGTGTAATAACCAGCGAAAACATGGAAAAGTCAAGTGGAGGACGTAGATAACCGAATCAAGTATGCATTATAAAAATTTATCGCCTGTGACTTCATAAGACATACGTAACATATCTGGATAAATACGAACACTTTCTGGCAGGTCCTTTATTCTGCTGCGTTTATCATGACAATTCCTTCTTCGGTTCGATGTCTCATCAACATGATTCACCGGCATCATGCACTGGGAGATCTATTGACAAGCTGGAAGCAGGTTAGACTGAGCGAGTGTAGCAGAATCCGTTAAAATCTCATGAAGTATAGTTGCCCGACTTTTGGGCAAAGAATGTGGATAACTATGAAAATGTCCCACCAGGACATGAGAAATATTCCTAGAAGGAACGGTTAAGGCCGCCCACGAGTAACTACAGCACGTGACGACCCTTATCAACTGTTGACAGCCGGTCCGAAAGGCGTCAAAAAGCTACTCAGCTCCATGAAGTCTTGAGTATGAACGTCACGCAGGTTGTCAACTCAAACCCTCCGTTATCGTTTTCAAAAACGTCGCCTTTACCCACGTAAACCAATGGTATGTGTCCATTTAATCTCACGACAGCGAACGGCCGATGATACAAGGCTGAGGAACATTTTGACTAGGACACGTCGAATGGGGTGAATTTATCTTCTCTGACGAGTCGATATTCTGTCTGGAGTCTCACAATCGACGAATTCTTTTCTGGGGGAATCCGGCACACAAAGTAACCCATAATGTTCTAACAAAATATCCCATTGCAATGCATATGGTTTGTTGGTCCAGGCAGGCATAAATATCGGTGGACGTTCGGATATCTGAGTCATTGAAATGGCAGTGTGAAGGTTCAGAGATTTAGAAATGTGATTCTAAGACCTATGGGCATGCCATATGCTGAAGCAGTCTGCTATCGCTTTATTTTCATGGTCAACAATCCCCGGCCTGATAGGCCTCGGATGAGTTGGCAACGAAGTTAATGAGAAGGGAATGAGGCGTATGGAATGGCCAGCGTGCTGCCATGTCTCATTATTAATTGAACACGAGTATGAAGAACTTGGTACACGCATTGCAGCTAGTGAAGAGCTTCTTTCACTCTTCGTGGACTGCCCTCATTCAGAAATGGGGAAGATACCCTAAAACCTTCAAGATTATTTCACCAATTTTATTCCACACTAGTGTGCACCGATCTTAGCCACTCGAGTGGACCACACACCCTACTAGAGGTCAGTTATCACCTTCGGAAAACAACTAATTCTTGTTGCACACATGTGGATATTGTTGTGTATCATATCGCTGGATGTGCACTAAATGATAATATTGGATAAAAGCTCGCTAATGTTTTTTTCTTATCCATATTACTAAATATTGTACTGTACCTTACATATAAATAATATTTTATGTTCAACAACGTCCGTCGCACATGAGTTTCCTTAAAATATATCTTGATCGCCTAATTATTTTCAGCAGTGTTTTACTCGCCAATGCATTACTCTGAAATAAATTTCGTTTGGTTTTAGTGGGTGGAAAAAAAACTACCTTATACTGGGTAAATAAATTAAGATCAGTCGCTTCGGCAATGCACACCCAGATTTTAACAAAACTCTAATTCATAAACTGAACTGGATTATGATGTTTATCGAATTGGTCAGAGAAGCCCTTTTCAATGATATGTAATCTAAAAACCTTTGTCACGAATTATTGAGTAATCTTAGTTTCGCAAATTTGGACCTAAAATTCAGTGTTAGTATGTTCTGAAGACAGTTTCTCATATTTTCTGAAATATTATTTTCCAAGAAGAAATTTGTATTTCTTAATACTTTAGTTGTACTTCAGACTTCGTGTTCAGTCGTTTCTTGTTTGATATGTCCATGAACTAAATAAGGAGTTATGTATTAAAGCTAGCTAGCTCTGTTGTGCGAGTGTTTTACCCAAGTACGAGGAGGGTTAGAAAATTTACACACACCAATATGTTTGGCAAAATTTTAATAGATAGGCGAAACAACACACACACACGTTGAAACTGCATTTCGTAGCTACTTTTCAACGTAATAAACAAGACTCTTGAGATATTTGTCTCAACGTGGTATTAGTGTTAGTATACCTTGTTCATAAAAGTCCGTTTTCTGGGCGACAACGCTTGCTCACATGCTGCGCAATATTTTCGTGAGAAAAGTGGAAAATTTGGCTGGAAAGTACACCAGCGAACAACCGATTTGACTTCGTCAGCCAAATCGAAGCGTTCGTCGCCCAGGAATCTTTTTCAAGGGACCGAACATATGAACGTACCAAGGAGCCAGGTCCTGATTGTACGGTGCGTGCTGGAGTACGTCCCAGCCAAATTGCTCAATGTTTTCACGAAAATATTTTTCAGCATGTGGGCGAGCGTTGTCGTGAAGCATTCTGTCACTTGCAGCGTCTCTACTAGGTATTTTGTCACGAAGGGAACGATGCAGCTTTGTAACATGTGTTAGCCTAGGTTTCGGCATTTACAGTGGTACCCGTTGGATGAAACTCCACGAGGAGAATGCCGTGCGTGTCCCAGAACACGGTCATGAGGACTTTTTGTGCTCATTGCAGTACTCTGAATTTTTTGGTGGTGGGGAGTCGGAATGTTTCCATACCATACTGACCTTTTTTATTTCGAGAATGTACTTGTACGCGCAGGTCACATTGCCCGTCACTATACTTGCCAGAAATTCATGTCCTTCTGCATAACGCATCAAGTGATCCCAGGATGACATCAAATCTCTTACCCTCCTGATCGTCTGTCAAGTTCTTGGGCACCTATCTGGCACTGAACTTGCGAAATTGCAATTTGTCATGCACAGATTCATACGCTATACCGTACGAAATGTTGACTTTCTGTGCTAATGTGTTGAGATGGATCCACCGGTTACTTAAATTCACCTCTTCAATGCCTCTCACAGTGGAAGATGATGAGGCTGTTACAGGTTGACTGGAACTTTACTAATTGGTAAAGTTGCTATGGCACTCTTTTAAGAAACTACAGCATTTCGAGATGTTGTTGTACTCCAGGCAAGAACCACCTTACACGTCTATCATTTCTTTGTGCATTTCCGTCGGAGTTTTCCGTTTAGCTCACAAAGATCTGACTACACCGCGTTGTTCTTCATTAGTAGGCGACGCTAACAAACGTGACATCCTTGTGCCGTCTTTCAAACTGTCTTCCATCATGGCGACACCTGATCCAGCAAAACGGGTCTCTAGCGTGATATTCACATTTGTTCCCAGCCAGACTGCAACCACATACTTGAAATTTGCAAAGAGAAGAAAACTGCTGTGCGTTTCTTTTCGACCCTCCCTTGTAGTATAAATATATAAATAGAACTTCGGTAATTAAAACTTTTGTTTTGCACAATGTGTCATACAATATTTCTTGCTACTTTGGGAACGAATGGACGAGTATTTGTGGACGAAATTTGCGAATCAATGAAAAGCTATCCATCGCTGTCTTTGCACGACGCAGTTTCAATTAATGCTATATTTTGACTAATTTTCCGGCATGATTATAATTATATGTAAAAGAGAGAAATACATTACATGTTTGCAAACTTAACTTTTCGTTTTCTAGTATTTGTTTCGTACAGTTTTTGTTATTAAATAGAGGGTCATTCAGTTTTATGTGAAATTTGCTTACGATAGAAGAGTTACAACATCTGAAACGTTGTTTTCAACTCAAGCAACTATACAAATCATGAGTCTTTCGATTTTGGCTTTGTAATGGATTTAATTTTTTTAATTCGTAATGATGACTATAGAAATATTCCACAACAGCATTTCTCAAAGACGTTTATTCAAAATTTTAAATTACCGTACTTATTCTTTCGTGATTTTTATCTTTGTTTTTACCTTCCACCACAAGTATGCTGGAAAGTGTTTCACATCGCCACTGTGCAGGAAATAATTTTCTTTTTAAAAAAACAAATTTTTCTAATAATGTTTTACTCTACGAAAATGTCAAATTTATCTCTACTTTCCTTAAGTTAATTCTAACAGAACTGTGTTTAAGGTTTTAACATATTTCTGTCACAGTATACATAATTTTAAACACCACGATTTATGGTATGTAATATGGAGACACAGTCAAAGTTGACTTTCGGAAATTTGAAATATTTTGTACTTAAAATTAAATAAAAAGTCCTTAAACAAAAAACTCAAATTTGATGTAAACATTAACAAATTCTTTGACTACCTTTACAGATTTGGGTAGAAATTTTGAATTAAAATAAACATGCATTGAAATTTAAGGGACTTATCCTTTCTCATGACAGAGTTATTTTTTAATTTATGTAAGATAAATCTTACTTTAGTAGCTGCATTTAGTTTCTTAAGCAACGCGTAGATTTCAAAAGATGACATGTAATGGCGCACGTTTTGTTACATATTATGTGTATTAAATGGAGTAAATGTTTTATTCCTCTGTTGTAAAAAATATTAAAAAATGTATTTCAAATTTAAAATACATATGGATGTAAATAATAAACACCGTTTATCATTATACTGCTGCACCATTAAAATTTCAAATAAAGCACGAAAAATACATCGTGAATGTAGGACAGCATACTGGCTTTCTTGGTCGACGTTGAGTGGAAACCTCTCCATTGCGTGCTTTGTCGCTTCGTTTTTTGATCAAACTGCAGCAGCATGTTTCATCCCTTGAAATTATTTTGGGGCGGAAATTAGGAGCCTCAAAGGCAATGCCCTACAGATCGGAACACATCGTTGAACAACCTTCCTTGTGGTCATCCTTCAGAATGCAGTGTACCAATCTGGCTTTAAATTTTCGTTTTCCCAGATCGTCGTGTACAATCTCATGGTAGATAGACTTGCTGTAACCCACTGACTCAGCCAAAGGTCTCATTGTAATTCGGCGATCATTCTTCAACTGATTCCACACCTCTTCGATTTTTTCGACGTCCGCACACCGGAAGGACGACTGGATTTCGGATCATCAGCAAAGGATTGCATCCCGTCACGAAATTGTGCATGACATTCGAAAACTGTGCTGCTGGTTAATGAGGTCTCCAAGCGCCTCTTTTAGCGTTGTGTAAGTTTCTGTAGCTCATTTAATAAGTTTTCAACAAAATTGAATGTTTACACTCTGCTCTTTCATGGCGAAAGTAAAATGGAACGAGAACACTTGCTTTGATTCACTTAATGCTCTTCTGCCACCTGTCGGTACAGGTGTCAAGTGGTTTCTAGCTGTTCGCTGTTTGGACAAGGATTGCTGTCTTCTGGTATACACGTGATAATTTTATAACACTACAGTTACGTAAGTTATGCGGTTCAGTCCTGGAACTTATTGGATGCAGGCTCATTTGAATCTGTATATTCGGAAAATACATTCTGATCGCAAAACATTTCTGGAAGTTAAAATAATTTTAAAGATTCGTTTGATTTTCAGCAATTTAACTTACGTTTCCAAAATTGTAAACTATGTTATGAACAAAACGCTATTTCATAGAGAATTCAAGATCTTTGATGCTGAATATCATGGGAGTGTAGCAGTTTTAATAAAGACATGTAATTTTGGATACTGAAAGTTGGTAATTCTGGTGTTGTCTACTGTTGAATCAGAATTAATTTATAATTCCAGGGGTTAAGAATTAACGATGGTGAGCTTCAATTAGGAATACAGTCGAAATATTAAGAGAAAACAACCGATTATCACTATGTCTTTCTTTTTAGTTTAGCTTTTTAATTTAATGCGAGACTCCGGATGCTTTCATATTTTTAATTTTTTAGACACTGTTCAAGGGTTCCCAAACTTTTTCAGATCTCGCCGCCCTTCACATGTCACATTTTCCGAGCGAAACCCTTGTAACCTAAATTAAAATAAAAGTTGCACAACTTCCGGTTTGTTGTATATACACTGCTGGCCACCCCAAATACAACACCAAGAAAGAAGCATCCGATTGGCCTGAAATTCGCAGCATGCGTCGCCCGCGAGAGGACATGCAAAAAATTAGCATTGCAAGGCATATGCAAATCATGTGCGTCCGGCACGCCACCGAGAAGCACTATAAGAAGGGTGCACAGAAGACAGTTGCTGCTTGGAAATCCAAACGGGCCGTCGCACGCTGGTGTAGTCTCCCGCTAGTTATCTGTCTCTGCAGCTTTTTGCTTCTTCGGAAGGTTCGGTTCGTCGCATCTTAGATAGTTTCTGGGTTACCAGTGTATTGTAATCAGTCCGGTTAGGAGATCTTTTAGTAGCTAAGCTTGTTTAAAGCTCTATTAAAATTTTTCCGAATCCACTTCTCTTCGTATTGCTGTTAGCACACAGTTTAAAATTTCGTTGCACAAAAGGATTGCCGACAGCGAGGATGCAGGAATAGGATCTGGTGCTGAACAAGAAATTAACCGTTTCATCCCCTATAACTGGAATCTGTAGCACAACTAAGGTAGAAAATGGTCTTAGAAGAACCAGGAGGATGGGGAGTTTACCTCCTGAGTTGAACAACAATGTTCAAAAAAAAAAAAGAACAACAGTGAAAAAGTAAAAGGTAAGTATGAGGTCTTTGAAACCTCAGTTGTCTGGTGGAGATAGCGACGGATTCCCTTCTGGGGATGTTTTTTTCTAAATAGATCAGAAAATTCTACGGGACCTGACTATTTTATTTTGTCGGGTGGAGATACCGACGGATTACCCTCTGGGGATGGTGTTGTTGAAAAAAATAGATCAGATAATCCAGCGGGACCTAACTGTTTGAATAGACCTGACAGTGCTGCGGCATCAGGCTATTCCTGTGAGATTTTTCGTCAAAAGAGTGTGAATCTGCGTCAGTCTACGGAAAAAAAAACGGCCCTTTTTTGTGCAGACAAAAAAACATTTCAAAAAGGAATTGGCCATTTGTACCTTGCAGGAGAAGGAAGCGCAATTAGAAAAAACTAGAACACAAATTCACACGAGTAAAGCACAGCTTTACGAGAAAAAATTGAGACAAAAAAGTTTCAATAAAAGTGAGGAAAAAACACAAAAAAAAATGTTCGTAAGGAACAACCTCACCCACTGCAGGAAAGCAGTGACAGCTTCAAAATACAGGAAGCAATAAAAGACACAGAATTATTAAAAACAGACTCAAATAAATATCTCCGTAACATTAATTTATTACACAGAGAGATAAAAAAGGTTGCAATTAAAAGCAACTTACCAAATTCTGTGTTAGATCAAAAGATGCAAAAAAATCTCTCGAATTACCAAAACACCAATTTGGTTGATAAAATGAATGCAGATGTGGAAAATAATTTAGGTCAAAAAAAATGCAAGAGAGAGAAAACTAATAAAACTATAGCGAAAAAAAAAGTAAATTACTACACTGGAAGGCTTAGCAAAGAATTAAAGGAAGCGGGAAAAAAAGTTTCTCCGAGTTACACGTACAACATTGCGGTTCAAAATGTTGTAAGTAACAACAATGAAGAAATGCTTCGTTCAAATGCTATTACTAATGCCAAAGATAGTATTAGCATAGCCGAAGGGAAAGACAGCTTAAAAAAAGCTAAGTCCCGTTTAAGGACACCTTTTTTGTTCTGAGGAAGAAAAAAACCGGCCCTTTTAAGGGCATTTCTTTTTCTGAGGATGAAAAAAAAATATCCCTTTTAAGGGCATTTCTTTTTCTAAAGATGAAAAAAACTGCAAAGAGAGGAAACCAATAAAACTATAAAGAAAAGGAAAGTAAATTACTTCACTGGAAGGCTTAGCAAAGAATTAAAGGAAGCGGAAAAAAGTTTGTCCGAGGTACACGTACAACATTGCAGTTAAAAATGTTGTAAGCAACAACAGTGAAGAAATGCTTCGGTTAAATGCTGGTACTAATGCCCAAGATAGTGTTACTGTTAGCAGCATAGCCGAAGAGGAAGACCGTTAAAAAAAACAAAGGCCCTTTTAAAGGCACCTCTTCTTTTTTCTCTGAGGAAGGCCCTTTTAGGGGCATTTCTGTTTCTGAGGATGAAGTTTTAGTAACTGAAACAAATGGCCTTAACATTATAATTTGGAATGCGCAGGGTATCAAAAGACAACACAGAGAATTTTTAGCCTACTTAAAGTATAAAAAAATTGACGTTGCGTTAATTAATGAGTCATGGCTAATCGATAAAATTAAATTTACAGTACCCAATTACAAGGTCTATAGGAAAGACAAAATCACCAAAAGCGGTGGAATTTCGATTGGGTTATTGATAGATTAGAGTAAAGTTAAACACCTTGCAACACTGATAATTAAAATTAAAAATAACCCGATCAAGTTTTCGGCCTTGCATAATCATCCGTCACATACGGTTACCAGTGAAGCTCTGGACAAACATTTTGAAGAAGACATCCCCACCATAGTAGCGGAGGATTTTAATAGCAAACACCGCTATTGGTACTGTCCCTGAGCTAATAAAAGTGGAAACAATATTTTCAGATGTCTCTTAAATAAAACTATTGATCAGGAGGCCCCATCCGAACCCACCAGAACGGCGTTAAGAGCAACTAGTAATGTGCTAGATTTTGCGCTATTCAAAAATAATAGATTTTATTATGAAATCTATATTGCAGCAGCACTCTCCTCTGATCATAACCCCGTTCATCTGTAGCTTTTTACTGACAAAACTTTAATGGTAGCACCCAAAATGGTCACGAACCTAAAGCAATTTGAAGAAAAATTAAACTAGCACCACCTCTAACATTCGGAGATTGCATTAGCAGAGAAGAAATTGATAATGCTATTGAAACCTTTAACCTTGTCATTAAAAAGGTTCTGGAAGATTGTCAAACTTCTGCCAAAGAAAAAAGAAACCCGTATTTGTTATCCAAAGAAATTTTGGTTCATATTAAGGAGAAAAATAGGTACCGCAGTAAATGGCAAAGAACCAGAAATAAAACGTTCTATGACCTTTATTGCTCCCTAAACAGGCAAATCAAAAGAGATATCAGAAAGTTTGAAAACGTTTCATGGGGAAAACGGTTATTAGAGGAAGCACATATTGACTACTCCGAAAATTCGGATAAAAAAAAAATTACCATGTGGAACCTTACTTCAAGTTTGCAAAATAAAAATATCAGATTACTCCCACCCCTCCAGAAAGTAGATGAGACGGTTATTAGAACAGATGTTGAAAAAGCGGAAATCTTTGCAAACTCACTCGAAAAACAGTTTAAAATAAATAATATCCCTGACACGGATGTAGCCATTATAATGCAAAAGGCGCTGGATACTCATTTTAAGCATGCGGAGTATGTAGAAAATTCTAGAGTTATCACCCCAAGTGCACAACTCTATGAAGAATTCACTAGTAAAAAAAACCTGTGTTAACATCCCAAATTAAAAGTAAACAGAAAAGTTATTTAAAAAAAAAACCGGAGTGCAAGGCATAGAAAGCATCAGTTAAAAGTATTAAAAGCTACGGCCTCTCTTACGTCCGATACCAGGACACGAGCTGCAGAAGTCAGACAGCAACCTCAAAGTAAAGGTGCTACGACATCTCCTACATCCGGAAACCAAACAAATGCAAAAGTCGGAAAGCAACCTCAAGTTAAAGGTGCTACGACCTCTTTTACGTCCGAACGCCAGAGACTGAAAAAATGAGAAAAAACAAGAGACCTTTTAAGGGCCAAAAAAAAAAATTGTTCCTCCAGACTTTGAAAAAACACTACCCATCAGTGAAAGGGAAGTTAGGTTTCACATTAATAATCTTAAAAATAAAAAGAAACCGGGCAAAGACGGCATAAAAAATAAAATTATAAAAAAATTAACGTAAGAGTATGTGCAAAACCTTACCAAAATTTACAATTATGCCATTAGGTTAAAATATTTCCCCGATGATTGGAAAACAGCAAAAGTAATATTATTACACCACCCAGATAAGAGCCCGGCAATTCCTGATAATCACAGACCGATTTCGTTGCTCCCAACCATTGGAAAAATTTTTGAAAAAATTATACTTGTTAGAATGCAACAGTTCTGTGAAGAATACCCAGTTATTACATTTATTCAAGGAGGTTTTCGTGACAAACACTCCACAGTTCACCAGCTCTCGAGAGTTACTGAAAAATGTGCAGAAGGAATAATGAATAAGAAACACACAGCGGCTATATTCCTGGATGTGGCTAAGGCTTTTGATAAATGTCTACAATAGGCAATTATCTACAAACTAATAGCACATGACTTTTAACCTTGGATAATTCATATAATCAAGTCTTATCTCGAAAACAGAAATTTTTGTGTAAAAATAATGGGAAGAAATCTTCCAAAAAATAATTGGAGCTGGTGTTGCACAAGGCAGTGAACTTGCTCCTACGCTATACTCTATTTTTACGTCAGAGTTTCCAAATTTTAACAACAAGGATCTGAGTACAGCACTTTATGCTGATGACACTGCACTTGCCTATACTTCCATGAATGAAAATCAAGCAACGTTTATGTTGCACTATTATGTGGAAAAACTGGAGAATTACTTCCTAGATTGGAAAAAAATTAATACCGACAAGACCCAAGCAACTATGTTCTCCCGTAGAACATTAAATTACAATCCTGACTTTGAAATTGAATAGTATGACAAAAAAATACCTTGGGTAAAGGATGTTAAATATTTAGGCCTCATTATGGATCATAATATGAATTGAAACAAGCATATTAAGGAAACCCTGGCTAAAGCTCTTAAAATAAGAGGATGTCTCCAACTCATAATTAAAAATAAAAGGCTTAGTAAAAAAAAATAAAACCTTGTTATGGAAAGCATGCTTCAAGCCGGTGATTACCTATGGCTGTCCTATCTGGGGTAACTGCAGAAAGCAGCAAATAAATAATATTATTTCGTTTCAAAATAAAACTCTTCATATGATGGTAGGACTCGATGGTAAAACATCCAATAATGCTATCCATGGTATGCTAAATATCAACTCTATACATTATACTATGTATCATCTAGCGCAAAGGTATTACGAGAAAGCCAAGAAACATCCCAATCCTCTTGTCAGGAGGCCCTTAATTATGTTGTCAATGATACTGACAAATTTAAAAGACCGAAGGCTATTTTAAATAAAATTCCTGAAAAGAAAGCAGTTCACAGTTATACTTCAAAAAAAATTGAAATAACTGGGGCTAGATTGAAGGTAGTCGTCACACATGGGAAGAAAGCAAAAATTGAATATCAGGAGTTTTTTGGGGGGGAAAAAACCGGCCCTTTTAAGGACCGAGCAAAATGTTGCATAAGATATTTATCTTTTTTGTACTAAATATCTCTCCCCCAAACAAACAAGGTGTTGTTTGTCTTGTCTTTTATGTAATTTTTTTTTCTTACGCCTTAGCTCTGACAAAAAAAAAACAACAAAAAAAACGGACTTAATTTTTTCCACTGTTGCACACAAATGTGCAACAAACAGATAAGTAGCGAGGGAAAAAAATGATTGGCCCTTATAATGCCGCTCCTTTAACAAGAAATAAAAAAAAATAACCCTGATTGTGGCCGTTTTGATATTTTTGTTTTTCTGTTGTTTACTCAAATTGAGTAACTTTAACCTCGATCGGTGTAATCTTGTGTTCATACCGCCCCAGCCATGGTTACTCTGACACGTCAGGCAAGAATCAGCAAAAGTAAACCTGAGAAAAAAAATTTAAACCAATGGGGAAAAATGTTTTCTCTCATTGGCTGATGAGTAACGAAGCAAATAGCGGACCCAAGAGGAACACTAAGCAAACTGCCAGTTTTGTTTTTGAGATTTTCCTCTGGGAAACTTATTCTGTGTGTGTTTTTTTTTAAATTTCAGGTTCCCCCTTTCTTGTGTTATTCCCTTCTTTTCCCCTGTACTCATCTGTGGCAGCGGTGTACCGGGCATTTTTCTGCGGATAGAAATGTCGCTCTGAACGGCTTGTTGTTGCAGGCAAGTATGAAGGGCAGCTTATAACTTCACTACTTAACGGGAAACCGTTTACTCTTTGTGCTCTAATATTTCCTTACTTTTCTTTCGTGCTATTCTATCAAGGCAGTCTGCTCCTAACTCTCTTAGATTCTCTTTCACCTGCCAAAAGGCGCATAGCGCTGTGGGTTCGGGTCTCTCAACCTAAATTAGGAACTCCCCCATTGGATTGCAGGGTGTAAGTAGTGGAAGTGTGTTGTACGGCCGGACCTGCGCGTGTTAAGCTTCCTGATGCCTCGTCGCAGAATACGGCAGTCATTCGAGCACGTTTCGGAGTTCGACAGAGGAAGAATAGTGGCTTATCACGACTGCGGTTTATCGTACCGAGAAATCGGCACCCGTGTGGGACGACATCCAGCCACAGTGAGGAGAGTATGGATACGGTGGGTGCAGGAAGAACGGACGGCCCGACGTCAGCGATTGCCGCAGCCGCGGCACACCACCAAGCGAGAGGACCGGCATGTTGTGCGGCGGGCATTGACGGCTCGAACCGCCACATAACGAACGTCAGCGCAGGAATTGGGGTGTGTTGCGCAACAACCTGTGTCAGCACGTACCGTTCGACGTCGTCTGCAGTAGCGGGGACTTGTCGCACGGCGCCACGTCTTCCGATCACCATGGACGTTATACCACCGGCCAGTGTGGCTTTAGTGGGCCGTTGAACGTCGCACCTGGGCTACGGAATGGCAAGGCATTGTCTTCTCCGAGGAATCCCGCTTCTGCCTGCAACACCACAATGGTCGGAATCCACGTGTGGCGGCACCGCGGCGAAAGACTGTATGACGCCTGCATTATGCATCGCCATACCGGTCCGTCACCTGGTTTTTGGTTTGGTGCGCAACTGGATATGACACCCACACCCCTCTAGTACGCATCGCGGGTACACTCAACAGCCACCGCTACATCTCCGACGTTTGGAGCCTGCAGCCCTCCCTTACCTGCAGGACCTGCCAGCGGCCACGTTTCAACAGGACAATGCGCGCCCGCACGTGGCACACATCGTGCAACAATTCTTCACTGCCCATTAGGTGTCACTGCTGCCGTGGCCCGCCTGTTCTCCCGATATGTCACCCATCGAACACGTCTGGTCGCTAATCGGCAGCCGAGTGGCCCGTCAAGCACTACCCACGGCTACGCCTGATAAACTAGGGCAATGTGTGGAAGCAGCCTGGACCGACATACCCCAAGCCCACATCAAAAGTATCTTTCGTTCAATGCCGCGGCGTCTAGCGGTCGTTATTGCCAGCCGTGGGGGCCACACGAACTATTGATGTCTGCGTGTTCCGCAAGTTGCACGGGCCTGTAAGCTCAATCGTTTCATCTTTGTATCTGTTATTATGTGTCCAGTAAATCTGGCTTTGCTAGTCGTGTCCTTCTTGGTGTTGCATTTTGGATGGCCAGCAGTGTATTTAAAAGAAAATAGTCACTAACATTACTAGCTTGTATTTTTTGTATACAAACATACAAATTTAAAATAAAATTGAAGATGAAAAAATAAATTGATAAGATTGGCATATTTTCACAATGATAAGACTCTTCCTTTGGCTTTCTCATTTTTACAGTAATTTTACAAATTACCTAACACAGATATTTGCGTCGCAAAGGAATGAGGAAGCTTGTTTCTCGTCACACGACAGATCGAATCTGGGGACATTTTTTCCCTACAGCTACGCTCCTGCTTGAGGTTAACCTTGCTTCTATATCGGGATTTTATTACCGCCAGAGCTGAAAATCATACCTCGCAAAAGTAGGATGTGGTAAAAGGGAGAATTACCATTTCGGCTTTCTTTCTCAATTTTGTGTACTCCTTTGGTTATAAAACTGTGGCAGAGTTCCGGAAGAAAATGTCATTTTCAGTTTGGGGTCTGAAAACATGTCTATTAACTGTTCCTGCTAAGCAGAACTGAAGGTTGACGGTAGATCTTCTGTAAACGGGTCTGTAGCAAGCTTGTGTTCATCTGTTTGTGAAGGTAAATATATGTCAAATTGAATGTTGAACGCTCTTTCACATTTAATATTTCAATATTTGTCATTCAAACGTTGAAAAGTTTGTCAATCTGAACATTAGAGATTCTTTCTTACAACTCATTCTTTAAAATATGTACACGTCTTCAAAATTTGCATGTTGCGTTCCAATTGTAAGTTTTAGTTTTTCATTATAGTTGCGACACACCTGCCCAAGACCAGCGACGCCCTGGGGCGTCTAGATGCTAAGATATGGAACTTATGTACTAGCCTGTATGTATATAAACAATAGCACCTAATTTGGACATTTTTATTTACATAGATATTGATTTCTCTTTTTCTTGCTTTCTTGCAATAATTCACCGAAACATCTGATTTATTAAAAAAACGAAAACATTGCTTTTATTAGAAAGGCCTTCAGCATAGTCTGACAGGTAGGTTTTCACGAGATTATGTATGGTGCTGGAGGAAGTGGAATAATTTATTGAATAATTGCGGTTATGTACAAGGGATACCTATTTTGTGAGTTACATTTCTTTCACCATAAGGATTTCTTATTGTTTGCTGTAGAATATCAGTTTGTGATTTAATTAAATTTTCACAGCGAATTTCTTGTGCAATTCTCGTCTTGTTACCCTTTCTAAAAACTTGATGTAGATTGTATGGTTCAAATGATTTACCCAACGATATCATTTTTTCTATGTTTGGGATATGCACTTGTTCAATGCTCAGTACTATGTGAGTTGTTGTGTGTGTGACAGAGAAATCGAGAATGGAAAGCGGTACATTTATCCTTCATGCAGCAGGTGATGATGATCAACACGCCTCGCCTTTTTGACAGCATAGAGGGACTGCGACACAGATGGATGGCAGTGGGTTTTGTACAATGCCGGCGACGATATCGAAGAGATAACTTTGACATGAGTCGGATCCTACTTTATATTTCAATTCTACCATTCGTCCTCACTAATGAATTTTCAGCCTCTGTATTTCCTTGAAAATACCTGTTATGTCGCCATAGTAAGTATCACCGAGCATTTTCAAACGGATGATTAATGACCACACACGGCACGTAGCTCAGAAGACTGCTTCTGTAATGTGGATAATCTTCCATGGCCAGTCTGATTGCTATACCTCTCATTGATTAAACGTGTTTTGGACATGACGGGACTCCAACAGGCCTATCCCAGAATGTCGGTTAACTGGTCCGCAATTTGGACACCACCTAGCATTCTATACCTCAGGACAGCTGCAGTGAACTGTATGCGTCTATGGCATTTCGGTTACCCCTTTTATCCGAACGAGAGGTCAGGCACAACGTACTGATTTGTTCTACTCGTGAAGCTATTTAATCAAATGCTATACCTCAGGACAGCTTCAGTGAACTGTATACGTCGATGCCACGTCGGTAACTGCTGGTATCCCAATGAGAGGTGAGGTTACAACGTACTCATTTGTTCTACCTGTGTAGCTATTTTATCCAAATAAATTTCTCAACTATTCTGAAATTACAACCATTTCCTTTCTTATACGCATTGCACACGCCACTTTACACTTTGATTGGATCATTCTTTGTTGGTGCTTTCTTTTCTTTGCAAAGAATGTATTCTACATCCTAAACATGACTCCTTCTAACCCAGCTAAAAAAACTCGACGAATGATTTAGAACGGCACAAAACAGCGATGGAAATACCCAGCATCTTCTTTGAGTGCAAATCAAAGAAGCCTCCTACCAGCCAAACAGCGCTTATTTAGCTCAGTTATTGTACTTTGCCACATATACACAGAACTGAAAAACATTTAATGGCTGTGTGAAGTATTCAAATTTATGATTACCAATAAATAATTTCTTACATTAACAGGGGTCGTATTTTATGCAAGCTTCTGCATACATTCTAGAAAATCAGCCCTTATTCTTTACCCATTTCATACTAGTTGTACAAAGCTTACAGCTGCTACAAATATTAAGAGCTCAATTCTTATCATTCATGCACTGGTCCGTGACCGAAGTCTTTATAGTGAAGGCCCAGCCCCTCCTAACAGAGAAACTGAAACAATAATGAGCAGAAACAACTAACTCCGACACTTTTTGTCTGTTATCCTGAGTTGCTCGACATTGCTGCAGGACTTTTTGCCGGTAACGAGTAACACAGGATTTGTGTCAACATTTCCTTTAAATTACCATTTCGAGTAGCAAAGCTAAGGGAAAACCAATGCTTTCCGAAGTGCAAGCTCAATTGTTCCAGCAGCGTTCTGATGACTTCTAATAGCGAATACAACTTTTAGAGCTGATTAAAGCTCCTTTGCGGAGTGCTACGTAGTTAATCCAGCCTCTTAAAGGTAAAGCCATACTTTCATTTGAATTTGAATGTAACATGTCAAATTCTAACTGATTCGGGGAAGTTGGGTGGATAGTGCAAGTGGCATACGAGGTGTAAAATAGTATCATACGACGTGTAACGATCATACGAGGTGTAATATAGTATCATACGACGTGTAACGATCATACGAGATGTAACATAGTATCATTCGACGTGTAATGATCATACGAGGTGTAACATAGTATCATACGACATCTAACGATCATACGAGGTGTAACATAGTATCGTACGAGGTGTAACATGTCAAATTCTAACTGCTAAGGGGAAGTGGTGTGGATAGTGCAAGTGTCATACTGGGTGTAACGATCATACGCGGTGTAACATAGTATCATACGAGGTGCAACATGTCAAATTCTAACTGATCAGGGAAGTCGGGTGGATAGTGCAAGTGTCATACGAGGTGTAACGATAAAGTGTACACACTGATTGCTTAGGTTCCGTATTGCGCGGAACTGCAAGAAGCGGATTCGCACAGGTTGATATTTGAACTTATTTTACTTGTGGCCTGATTTACATCTCCCCAAGTCGTAAGGTTTTTTACAGCAGTACCTTGTTTCTGCTTGTATGAAGCTGCTGGTAGCACCTGTTATTCCAAAAAAAAATTATCAAAGAATTTTCATCAGGTTTTGTAAAGTACTTGACAAAACTTGCAAATACACGTACTTAAAATTATAGAAAGTTCAGGGGAAGGATTGTACGCGTGGTGAAGAATAAAATATTGGTACAAATGTTTTAAAGAAAGTCGCGAAGGTGTTTAGAGTGATGAACATTCTGCGAGGCCCGCAACTGGAAAAAGTGAAACCATGTCGAACGTGTGTTCATATGTGTGATGGAAAATTGACGAATCACTATTCGTGAGTTATCCGAAGACTTCAACTTTAGTTGCGGTTCAGTTCAGTCGATTCTTATCGACTATTTGGGTATGAGACACGTCCCAGCCAAATTTGTGCCAATTTTGTTCTCAGTTTATTAAAACATGTCCGTGTATCTGTTGGAACCGACCTGCTTGTGTTCAACGAAAAGGTTTTTTAAAAACTATCATAACTGGTGTTAAATCGTGGGGTTGTTGGTATGAGTCCGAAACTGTGGCTCATTCGTCAGAATGGAAGACTCATGACAAAAGAAGTACGACAGAGCAGCAGCAATTATCAGGACAACGCTGACTGTATCTTTTTTCAATCATAAAAGCATTGTACATGACGAAAACACTCTATCTGTCCAGTTAATCAACAAGGAAAAGTACTGTCAATTTTAACCGAGTTAGAAGGACGAAGTTCATTGCAGAAGGCTACCACTGCATGAGGTTTGTGCGTGGTAACTGAACAATGACAACACGCCTGCCATTGCATAACAATTCGTGCAGCGGCTTCTTGCTAAGCAGTATATTGCACAGTTCCTACAGCAACCATATCCCAAAGATCGCTCTCACTGAGACTTTCTCGGTTTCTAGGAATTACATACCACTTGAAAGAAAAAATATTTCCATGCCCTGAAGTGATATTACAGAATGCGACGAAGCAGCATTTCGCTAATTCAGATGACCTCAAAAACTTCTTCGAGCAGTGAAAACAGCACTGGGATAAGTGTGTGGTTTCGGCTGAGGATTTTCGAAGACGAGTAAGTTCAAAATATGTAGATATCGTACTTGTTTTTAATAACGCCAATCTGGATGCTTTTTGATCACATCTTATATTTGAAATATCAGATGGATATAGACAGCAGTAATTTATCATAAAAATTATCACAAGAACCTCGTATTATATAAAACTGGTAATTTATCACAAGAACCTCGTATTATATAAAACATTTTTTTTTCGGTTCACACTTTTTGTGAGTTCTTCATATTCGGTGAAGCGGAACTGGAAAGTTCCGCAAACTAATGAGTCTACATGGAAAAGTATAGATCCGATACACATCAATCGGTTAACGCAATGCATTCTGTATAACATGTCTTGCAATGAGACCAAAAATTTGATAAACCACTGTATTTTCGAATTTTATCCCTAGTTCTGATTTTAGCACATGAATCAAGCAATTCTCAATCAAAAGTTTTCTGAGAAGATTAAACTAACTCTTTTTCATAGTGCGAGAATTATAGAAAATACCCCATTTTAGGATTTCCAATATCCGAGTACCATTACGCATAATCCCAAGTACCGTCCCAATGTCGTTCGGGAATCCAGAAAAGCGAGGACCTTCCAGTCGTCCTGCGGCTGACATTTTATGGATTTGTCGAAAATATCACTTTTGTTCTTGTTTTTTTGCTTTTTTTATATTTGTGCTTTTTGTAATACACATAGAAACTGAAATGTAACGCGCTTTCTGCACACAATACTGGTAAATTCAGAACTCTTTTCTAGAGCAAAGCGGATTTTCGTGAGAGGCTCTGCCTCGTTGTTCTCCACATATAAATTAGCCACCGCACCACTAGGCGAAAGTCGTTACGACAACGCAGCGTGCCCCGGGAAAGCTCGCCGCATCGTAGTAAATAGTAACATCATTACTTGCATGTAAATTTTACTATAAAAATCTTTAAAACCCTTTGTAAAACTGAATTTTTTTACCTATTTGCATGAAAATACATACTTAAAAATATATACATTTTTTTCTGAAATATTTCGTATTATTCAGCCAAATAATTCAGGACGCTAAAGTACACATTTACCGATTTGGTAAATCGATTTTTATTTCCGCCATAAACCAGAAAGCACTCTCTGCAACATTTTCCAGCTAATTTATTTTAAGAAAATTTAGTCATAGTTGCTTAAACGCTTACATGTTTATTTCCTACGCCAATAAATCAGATCACTAATACAGTGTTACTATTTACTACTTTATTGGTGTACTGTTCTTCGTTATAAATTTACATTCTGTTTGCTTTGAATATTTCTATTCGTTTCCCATGTATTATGAGGAATATTTCTTCCTTCATTGATTGCAAATAGATGCTACGGAGTAACTTTCAGAAGTAGACCCAAATGACGTTCACTTATGGGTGTGGGCCTGTTTTCTGATGACTGAGGTCAAATAAGTGATTACGCCATGCACCACCAAAGAGTTCCAATTTATATCCTGTCTAAAATAAGACACAAGAACCTCGACGACGTTATTCTGCGAGGAAAAAGTCTGACTGAGAAGTTTTTAATAGGAATCAATCACGCTGCGTTTAATATTCATTGGAATTTTAATACTTAACAAAATGTATGACATAAGTAAAGGTGGTACCAAAAGACGGAAACCATTTAAATGACGGATACCATTTTAATGAACAATTCGTGAATTAAATTTTGTTTGGAAACAAATAACTGACCACAACCAATGGATAGTAGCCTTAAGAGGAGATTTCCATAGAACAAAGAAACACCTTTTCATGCTTTTTCTTTTCAGTATGGACACAGGTTTTGTGCAAGATTTACAGCATATGGAAACCCATTAATTATTACCTTATTTATTCCGAAATTGCATTTCTCAGATTCAGTGTACCGTTCGAAAATATTTCGGGGATGCCCAATTTATTTGGGTAATTTTCTACGATCGCAAGACATTAGTTAAAATTATACGACTTGACCAAAAGTATTGAATTAAAAAAAATATGTTCTTTACCAAAGGTATTGAATTAAAAAAAATATGTCCTTTACCAAAAATATTGAATTTTAAGCAAGTAATAGGTCAATGCGGTCGTTATATTTTCGAAGATGCCAGTAACGCTCGCTGATCGCTTAACAAACTAGATCATGTTATGTTTAATATCTGTCACAGGAAATGGCACTGACTCTCCTAATATATTTATTAATCATTCAGGCTTTCGAAACTTCAAAAAACAGATATAATGGCATTGCCTTTTTTGGGAAAGTGCTATATGATCAACAATGGTACAAAAGCAAAATAGATAGAAACTGAAATAATCCATTTAGGAAGAAACATAGTTAGTAAATGGTGAATTATTTTCAATTCACACTAAGAAGATAAAACTTTGGAGATGGGACTGATGGGCAATTGGCATAGGCGTCACTCGCGGGGATTGGAAAAGACCCATACCGAGTGCAGGAGATAAATAGGCGGACAGCACGGCCCCCAGCAATAAATCACAATCGACGAACGCAAATAAACGTAATAATCTGACCGACTTTGATCATGGAAGCCTTGTTGGCGCAAGCAAGATGGGTCGTTCTATCGCACAAGTTTTAAGAATCCTAGGATTTCCAAGAGCAACCGTATCGAGTTTGTTTCACGAGTATAACATCGACGGACGTATCAACGTCCAGAGGACATACAATTTCCGGCCCACGCCACTGATGACTTGGATCGACGTAGACGAACCAGACTCGTACAGACCAACCGTTTGGCAACTGCTGCGAAAATCACATCTAGGTAAAATGTCGGGGTCCCAAAGTTAAGTATTACTAATTTTTTTATCTGGTTTGCTTATGTTGTTGTTCACCTCAATTAGGTTTTCTTCTTAAATACATTACTCTGCTCTTATGTCCTAATTATGTATTTCCTGCACTGTCCATATAGTATAGAAGAAAGGGTGCACTGAAAATAAAGAAACATCGCAATTAAAACGATGACACAAATGTTTTGTTTATCGTATCTTATCGGAAGGGCAGATGGCTTAATTAGCCATCTTTATGGAAAATTGACAAGCCGTCGTTTAGAAAATGTCTATAATAGTATTTAAAGAATTTGAAAAGCATATTGTTTTAAATATATTACTGCCGATAACTTTGAAATAGGATGAAAAATTAGGCAATTTCTAAATTCTTCAACATATGTTTCATCCGTTTGCATAAAATAACGAAGTATTAAATAATTGTGCAAACCAAATGTACAAAAAACTAATCATGAGAGTCCTCACAAGTATACTCATTTCTGACTGTATTATATTCCTCCAAGTACTTTATGATGAGAAGTGATGTCTATAATATATAATAGTGAATCCCATTTTAGGCATCACTGACTGTGTCCGTCACCTTGTTCTCGTTGTGTTAAAACTTTGGGAGATTATCAATATACCAAGTGTTCGTAATTAAAATTCACAATTTCAAGAGTGCGACAGCTAGAGCTATTTATCGGAATGACTGTAAAGTTAATATGAGGAATCCTGTGGGAACGGAATCTTTTCTCACGTAAAATAGAAACTAATCGAACACACTTACCGAAAACTCAATTCATGGGTCGATCAGTGGAGCTGTAACTAAGTGCAACAATCACGAGTTTCAGTTATACTCTCTGCAGTGGGCTAAATGTGAAAAATAAGTACCTGTAATGCTTAAAAAGAAGCTGTTGTAAAATCAGCCATCTAGGAATATGCAATTTCAGCGAATGTGAGTAGTCAACGATTTTAAAGCACAGTGTTGTCAGCAAAATGTAGGGCAGATCTTGTAAATTTTCCTTTACCGGAATATAAGCTCTTCTTTAATTGCAGTGCGTACTTTACGAAAATTAAAGTGCTTAAATCTGGCCAAGAGCTATTATCCTTACAAAATTTTTCACGACTTGCATTTACTTACCTTGCCGAGAGTGCACAAAAGCCGTTCTGACTGCAGTTGCTTCAATGGTTCGAATTTAAAAACGGATGAACGAAGGAAATTTTGTGGGAAGTATAAACGGATTTCCATTTGCCTTGTGGTGTTATTACTCACAACTGAAGAATTTCCGCTACAAAAAATTCACACATCGTGAGCAATATTCCACTTTTTTTCTGTAAAAGTCACCTCGGGAAAGTGTTGTAGTGGAATTCCTCGCTTGGTCCCATTTTCAAGGTTCTTGTAGGGGCGGATCTTGTTAAATGATCTGTCAACGGCTAGCGATATTTATATATCTCTTGGCGAACCAGGTAACTGTTGGCGGTTCCAACACTCATAGAGTGTAAGTGAACTAAGTCAGCTGTGTTTATGCTGGACGGTTCCCCTGCTCGAAATGTAACGCTTGTCACACAGTTTCATCAAGAAACCTTTGGTACCAAAGGAGTAATCAGCTCTCAGATTCCTACTACTTGGCTTCGCATGCGTACTCACCAAAACCGAACATGTGCAAATTTTGGCTATTAGGTCATCTAGAGGACATCCTCAATCATGATCACATGGCAAATATTTGTCGACCACGAGATAAACATTAGGCTTCATATCCAAAACCCTTCCTGCGAAACACCATCTATCAATGGTTGAGTATGTGAGCTTGCGATTCCAGCATGTTGCAAGTATAGGAAGACAGCATTTGAAACTTGTATTTTAACCACAAAATGTGACTTTTATATTGTAAGTTTCATTCATTTTTTCCATATTTCTCTGATGTAATACAGCGACTCTTCTGTTCGCGGAGGCGATTATTGGAACTAGTTTTTTTTTTATCTGTCAAACATACTTGCAACTCCTAAGGAGTCATTATGACAAATTTAAAACCATTTAGATGAATAGTTTCACATGCTGTGCCCTTAAATATGTGAACTTTTGTTATCGACACCCCTTACTTTGCATTTCGTATACTGTGTATTCAATAATTAAATAAATGAACATTTCAGAAAAAGTACGGTTTTTCCTAATTTCTCTATACCTCAATCAAAGGAATATTGAATTTTATAATATTTTTGGAAACCTCTTCTATAACAGGGAGACAATAAAAGTTACGTTCCTCCTTTCAGTCTTTCAAGAAATTTTCCAAATGCATTGAAATATGCATTTAGAAGAGCTAACAATTTTTGAAAAACCCACGCAGGCATCAAAAGAGTTGTCTGCATGTGCTTCTTTCAAAAAGTCATTTTCTTTCGTATAAAACTAAACCGATGAATATTGCAAAAGAGATAATCTACTACGCATAATCTGTCTTGAAAATTGATTTAAGTTTTGTTACGTAACAGATGGACGATTTCGCTGTTCCACATAAAACCTTTAATTTCTGCATATTTCTGAATTATCTACGGAAACCAAAATTAATTCGGAGACAGTCGTAGAAATAAGTGTTATAATGAAAGCTCAACTTGTGTAAAGTGTTACAAAAGCAGATATCAATTCATGTAGCCAAAACGTTTAAATCAAAAATGCAATATAAAATTACATGCGATATCATGCTATCAAGATAACAAATGAAATAATTAACTATTACCTTAAGATCATAATTTTCATCTGAAAATATTTATTTGTTTTTTTTGTATGCAATGTCTATATGTGTGTACTATAAAAGAAACTTTAAACTGAAAATAGGAATTTCATGTTTCGTTTGTATAGTCACAGATGGTCAAATCGAGAGCTAGAAATATGAAATTATTTTTCCTATACGATTTTGCACTTTGTAGGTGTATTATTACAGACGTCTTTGTGTAAACAATTTACACACAGCCCTTTGTTAAAACAAAACGATTCTCATTCGTACAAGTTATCTGAACTCATATGAATACTGAGGTACTTACCTCGTATTATAATAACGAACTATAGTTTCCTGCATGATTTATTTCTTTTTTTTGTTTTTTAATCGCGTGATCCGAAATATTTTTTTTACTTTTAAGCAAAATCCCCTTCCTTGAATATTGCGATTTAGCAAAACAGTGATAAGTTTAATATTCAAATAATTTCATTAACGGAAAATGAACATTAAATTCGTTTAAAGTTGATATGCCGTAGTAGTTTAAATGTGTAATCACGGTTCCAGAAATTCTGATCACGCCAATAGGGTTTGATCTAGTACCGATGTAGGAGAACACACAGCTCTAAGGCACTCATACTTCTATATTTTAAAACTAACCACATTTTTGATTAAAATTTTTCAGAAATCAGAATTCAAAGAATAATTTTTCTTTTTTGGCTAACTGTTAAAGAAATGTAAACTGTTAGCACTTGGTAATTTCTTACAAAAATTATTTATAATTTCTTGAATAAAACCGTGGCTTGGGCCCTCAAGTTTTGTACCTTTCATTAACTTACTTGAGCAGTTGCTCACCTGTAAAAGTGAAATGCTCAATTTACAGGTTGACTCGGCTATTCCAAAGCAGACCGCGTTGTTATGAAGAGTGGTAAATGGAAATAAAGTAAAGTTAAAAAACAATTTCCATTTATTTATAAATATAATATTTTTGAGCGTTCCCGAACCCAAAACGTAACAACAAATAATACTAACATATAATAAAAATACGAATGTTACAATTAACTCAGCATATTGATAAATACACATTTTCTACATTGTTTAATGCCAACTAAAGGAGAACACATTTCTCTAAAATAACTAATAATAAATAGGGCAGGTTTTGAGTCTGTTTCTCTCTACATGTAAATAGTACGAATTGTGGACGAGGCAAGTTCAACCCATGAACAATGTCTTTATTTGTTCATCACGAGGGAATGCTTAATTACGTCCACTTTCACACGAAGCGTAAAGTCTTTACGAACGCTCCTTTTATACCTTTGGATAAACCTCGTCAAAGGATTCACTAAATACGTCGAGATGAATCACCCATGCTCATAGACACAGTTCAAAGCAATACACCGTGAAGCTGAGAGTAGTTTCAGGGAATGGAGCTTGACAACGCCATTCTCGCTTCTTGGGGTGCGCGTTTCCTCTATAACGGCTCGCTGCAAAACAAACACTGAACGCTATTTTCGATTTTCGCCTTTTTACGTAGACAAGAAAATCCTCTTCGGATTTCTTTTGGTTAGCGGAAGCTGCTACTAATGCAGGTCTTTCGTTAAAGCAAAGTGGCGTGAAGCGAACTTTCGGCGAGCCGGGGACACCTGTATTCTGAGAATTTGTCATATCAGCCAGTGGTGCGCCGAAATATTCTGCTTACAATTTTCACTGGTCGTCTACGTAGGACTATGGCTAAATTACATTGGTTTCACCAACTTTCCTGGCAGGATCATACTTGTATTTAAGACTTTCACCTTCGAAATTATAAAAGTCAGGAAATGGAAAAAAATGAACTCGTTATATACTTTCAGTAACCTAATCGTAAACGTGTTAACTTCATACATTTTGAACACAGTCTGAGCCCTTGTAGTAAACTTTGGTCGCTTTAGAGACCAGGCTTGACCTCAACACTTGTTTGAATAGCCCATGTTTGTTAAGTGGTGCGAAAGCTTACACTTATCAGCACTTCAGTGAAATATTATAAAATTTGAAACACAAAGTTAAATGAAAGATTTTTGTTGAGTCCATGAGCTGAAAAGTGAAACATAAAAAGTGTAATAAATTAAATACAGTTTGCAAGTTACAATTTTTAAGCGGAAAGTGACTTGCAATGTACGTATCGCGTAAATTTTAAGTTATTCATGGCATGCATAGGAAATAAGAGAGCTTGTGGAAGAATTTTTCTTTCCGTTAACACGACACAAATATCCATTCACAAAATTTTAAAAATTACCAGACGATATAAATATCAAACAATTAGAACCAATTATGTTTCTGTTAAACAACACTTTATACGAAGTCCTCTCGCAAAAATCTCGTACAGGAAAATCTCTTTGCTGAAACAAAATACATGAAAAATTTCGTGTAATGCGTAAATGTCATTAAGCAGTTGTCCTGCGTAGAGATTTTCCTGATTGTACTGTGGAATGTTATTTTATGCTCAACAGTTAGACAGATATCTGAAATAATGAAAAAAAGTCTGCATTAAAATCTTTTTATTAGTCTTGTTTCAGAACAAGACGTAAGTTACATAACTGTAGGAAGCCTTACGTGTGAAATTTATAATAAGACATTTGCGAATATTTAGAAAAAACGTTAAAAAATGAAAGAATTATCAAATGAGATGATAAATTCAGTCATAATATCTCTTGTGAAGTCATGTGAAGCGTCCACTAACAATATGCTTGCAAAACAAGAAAAAAAGCAACAAAATTATAGAAAAAATAAATAAATTCAAACTCAGGTTTTAAAATAGATGTACTCAGGTCTGCACTTAGGTCTTAAAATAGCCACACTGTTGTGCAACAGAATTACATCACCTGCGAAAATCATGAATTTTTAAGTTTAACTCCTGTTTACGACAGTTTTTAAATCTCCATTAAATTTCACATCTAATGTAACATAAACGATGAATTAACACTGAAAATTAGCAAGCTAAAAATGAGTGAAACTAAAAAATTCAAGGCTTTTGCAGGTGATGCAATACTGCAGACCACTGTTTGTTTGGAGTCTTGGAGCATGTAGACAAGATAAATTTTAATTCCTCGTCGCGCTATGAAGTCTTTCGGGAAATAAAATTAATGGTTACTCAACATTACTAAGTTTCTCTGTAAATGTTGAAACACATAACCTGATGTACAACTGACTTTGTAGGAATGGTATACGGAATTGCTTTTAACTGGATTTAAAATGTACGGTCTAGATGTAAACATTATGTACGGTCTAGAGGTAATTTTACCAAATGCGTGTGGAGTTTTCCGGCGTATTTTGTGTTCATAGAAAGTTCTGTACGACTGTGGATGGAAGGGCACTCCAGGCTAAAGGAAATGATGCAGGCCCTCTCAAAGTGACATTAAAAGGACTTTATCGTTTCCTTCCATTCTAAATTTTCTTTTATTTTCTAAAATGTTTTTGTTTTACTTTGCCCGTGAAAAATTATATTAAACAATAGCATTAAAGGTACTTCTTTTTGTTTAGTTGTGAAGCCAATTTTGTGTATATAATCCTTGTGAGATACAGAATACTAGAGAAGTCCCCTAAGGGTTTTGATTGACAATTTTATAAAAACGAAAATATCTAAAGGAATGCGGTTTGTGGCATTTGAAAAAGTGAATATTCGAGTATAAAAATCTTACTTTAATACAGCTCTGTATGTGTGCCTTTAGTGGCACGTAACACATCTAGTTGGTATTCAATTTCTCGCCATGTGCGCCCCAACATGTCAGTATCGATTCCATCGAACACTGCTGTAATGCGCTGTTTGAGCTCCACAAGACTGTTTAATCTTTCCCGGTAAACCATGTACTTGACCTAGCCCCTAAGGAAGAAGTCTAAAGGAGTGATATCCGAGAACCGGGGCGACCAAGGAATGGGACCATCTCTGCCAATCCATCTGTCGGGAAACTCAAGGTTCAGGTATTGACGAACGTCAAGTCCCCATTGTGCAGGAGCGCCATCTTGTTGCGGTACGACGTTTGCTTGCAAATTCTTTTGTTGAGGAACCAATTTCTGAAGCATGTCCGGGTACTTATTTATTTGCTCTGTTGGCTCGTAGAAAAAGTTTGGCACAATTACACGATTATGCATGAGCTCACACCAGAAATACATTTTTGGATTGTGCCTGATGTGATCCCAGACTCAATGTGGGTTTTCACTACACCATATACGACCGTTCTGAGTGTTGGCCTTTTCGTGCACGTAAAAGGTTGCCCCATCCGAGAACTTTGCCTCGCGTAAGAAACTTTTATCAACTTCCAACCACTTCAACATATCCCGAGCGGATGCTAAGCGCTCAGGTGCATCGTTCAGTTTAATGTAGTGTACGAGTTGCAGTTTTATGCGGTTGGTTTCAGGCGTTTGTGAAGCACTCCCAGCAGTGTAGATCATGGCACATTCAGTTGAAAAAAGAAGCCCTTCTTGTGGATTTAGCAGGATTCCAGCGAAAACATCCTGTATGTTCTGCACAGTTTCTTCACTTACAGGGGCCTGCCACTCCTTTGCCGGTCCAGGACGCCACCAGTATCCAATAATTTCTTCTGCCACGCTCTGATACTGAAATCACTCCGTGGAATTTTCCTGTATGTCCGACCATAATTTCTTTGTACGGTAATCACAGACTTCGTCTCAAAAAACCAACGCAAGCACATTGCTTTCGCCTGCGGCGACGACATTTTCAATTGTGTTGTAGTCGGCCTCGGTATTTGCGAACACATTTTGCCATCTCTCGGAAAGAGAAGATACTAAAAACTCGAAAATATACTCTTTCAAATGCCGCAAACCTCATTGCAAACGATTTGTTCGTTTTTGTACAGTTGTCAATCGAAACTTCTAAGAGACTTTTCGACCACCCTGTAAATTTCTTTGGATATCTACTTAGAAAGCATTTTCCATTTTAGTTATGAAACATTATATACCGCTGAGAAAAGCAGAATGTTACAGATATTTTATTTATTTTCTACTCTTAGCACTGCTCTAAATATATATTAGTTTCACAGCGTCACACCCCTCGAAACAAAATGATCTTCCTTTTGTAACATGGCTGCGTCACATTTTAAACGGTTAGTAAACGTATATTCTACGAAATGAAATCTTTCCACGGTATTTAAAACTATACTTCATGATCGTCAGCTACTCTATATTTGCGACCTGGACAGTTATGCACGCCCAAAATTTGAGACAGTTCTTAATGAAAGTCAGATAGCTCAATATAGCAGATCAGTGAACCATATCATACTTCCCCATTTCTTACAGACTTGTATGAGGACATAGTTTTTTCAATTAATAAATGGGTAACATATAATCCTGAGCCGACCCTATAAGGAATCCCTGCGACTAATTGGGTAGTCGTAAAAGTTCCAAACTGGTTACTGCTTCAAAGAACATGTGGCAAACAAAATCACGGACATTTAGAAAAAAGAAAAGTAAAAAAAAATGAAGTCCAAGTGTATTTCATGAAGAATAAAGACGTTGTAAGAGCCAACGGCTTCATAACACAGCATTATTATCTTTGTAAATAAAAGTGATTGCAGAAATCGAGTTGTCCTGATATAAATAGTAGGGCAGTGTATATTGAAGCCCTCGTATAGTTTTCTCATTTTGGATCTAAAAATAATTTACCTTATTTTTTATTTTACATTTCTTTTTCGTAGCACAGTATTGTATCAGCATATCCGGAAATTTAGAAGTTTGAACAAATAATGTTGCACCATTGACGCTCTTGAAAAATAAAACTGCCTAAATTTACAACGCCATCAGAGTCCGAATGAATTAAAAAGGGAAAACAGCCTACCAATTAAAGTCATCAATCGCATTTTCGAGACCTGTGATGAAGAATGTTACTACCAGGAGGTACTTAAATCCAGTGAGAATTACAAAACATCATATAGTATTTCTCTCGAGGGCCAAATAGTCGTGACATCGATAATTTATATTTTAAAAGAGCACTTGTGAAAAATATTATACAGCAAATCAGTTCTAATTTTTCATGTGAACAATAGACGTACAACATTGTCGGTTTGGTTCGAAAGTTATAAGTACTGTGATCGCAATTATACAGAACTGCTGACGTTTTTCTCAAATATTTAATAAGTCCAAACTTGGATATTTTTTTTGTTTTTACGTCGGAGTAAAAAAATATTAAATTAAAACTCCTAAAATTTGGAAAATGTACGCATCATGAAATAACAAGGGGACACATTTAACAGTATTGTACATCACTCAATGCCACATTTATCTGATATTTGTAATTAATGTGACAAAGGTATCACAACATGACTCTGTATCCGAGGTTATCAAAGAATGTTCCGCGGAGCCCTGAGGCTTCGCGAAGACTTTGTAAAGGCTCCGCGACGCTTCCCTAGAAAATTCCCTCGTGACACCGTCATGTTCGGCAACGAAAATACACTGGCAAACTTCACGTAATTCCTCAGATTCTTTATACAATGAATGTACATAGTGCTTCCTTCAAAGCATGTACCAAAGGTATATATCTATCTATATTGGAAGCTGCTCGTAGTGGTAGCAGCAGTTTCGAAAAAGCAGGAAAACAAGCATTTGTTTTGCATTAAGACGAATGATATGAAAAGGAAAACATGAATCACAAGAATGACATGAGACGATGACATGATGATCAAGGAAAATTCCCTGGCAGTGGGATGTCCATATTACCAAAAGCATTGCCGAGGTATAAACTAGTGAAATGCACGGCTGTATTTGAAGATTTCGTTTGTTTCTATAAATGTGAAGAAGAAAAAAAGACCCAGAACAAGACCATATGGGAGATAGGCGGATGAAACCTTAAAGCATGTTAGAGCGACATTGATGGGGACTGGCACAAGAGAAAAATTCCTCGATGAGTCTTGTGCGGATTTTCATTCAGTAGTGAAATTATAATGGTTGATGATAAGGAAGATGATGATAGATAATGTTAGGAATTCGCAAAAACTTGTAGCAATGTTGTTGTTTCGGTGTTCTTAGTTTTCTCTTACGTTCCCGACAGCTTTCACCATTTACTTCCTTTCTGCTGCTGCGGTGGAAAGGGAGAGACTTGTTATTGTGACGTGGTGCACCGTCGCAGGTTAGGCAATTTCTTGCTCGGCGAGTTTATTGCTTCTTCTTAATTGGGATTCCGTATGTTTCTCTAACTCACTAATGTGCGCATATTTTTTTTACTTCCGCATCAGTGTTGTTACCACCCCCAAATTATATGTTTCGTATCACGAGAGGCTCATGTGGTTGCCGTAAGGATAGGGTAAAATATGTTAGGGGCAACTGCAACCCCCTCAAAGTTTGCAGTATAGTATTTAAATATAATTTGGATAAAATATCATGTAAATATACTTTGTATACAATTTTTCTATTTCTTTATCAGCTTTTTTCTTAGCAGCACTAAATTGAAAAACGAATATAATTCACACCTTACTTAAGATATTAAATGCAAGCTCAAACACCTAACTCTATTTAATGGTTTTGTCACATGAACCTGCATAAAGCAAAAAACGGTACCCAAATGCTAAATATTAAAGCATAAAATGAATAAATATAAATATTTTTTTAGGAAACCAACAAAATGAGGGTGACCCAGGTTTTCCCAGATAATACAATCCACAATGAAATTCAGGTGCAGACCTTCCTGAAATATCATTCCTTAAATCTGCCTTCCTTACAGCATTCAAGTTTGGTAAAGATCACAGCGATGGTTTCTCATGTACCACTTCACGTGGGTAAAAAATTATTTTATTGCATATTTGTCCCACCAAAACTGAAATGCCGGAAAATAAATGAAATTCCTTCGCAATTCATGTACATTTCCATAGCTCTCCCAATTTCCAGCTAAGCAAATGCATGGAAGTTTGACATAATAATTTTCCAATAAATATTTTAGAAAAGGGCATATGGTGATTCAACAAGTTTTTATGTTTCAATTCTCAAGAACAGAGTTAATACATTACATTAAATTACATTACAATAATCAGAATGGGCTTTACAAAATTATAAAAAAAATATGCACTTAAATAATGTAAGTTTTTATTACAAATAAATCGCGCGATACCCTCTCGCATAAATGAATAAATTTCACGGTACGGGTTAAGAGCAGACTAGTAAAAACTCTATGCTCGCGAAAGGAAAAATTAGGTGAGACCAGAATGTCTCAAAAAATTTAGTTTTGAAGCCCTGAAAGAACATGGTAAAAGTCCGCCAATCTGTAAAAAAATGGTCAATTGTACAATATGTAAATAAAATCTTTGGAATAACATAACCAAAAAGAACTCCCCAGAAGGCTGTGCGTACGAGAGACACTATTGCCTCTTGGACGAAGTTTTCTTAGTTAAAAACTTTTAGAACAGTTTGAAAGAGCTGAGTTTTCTTTTTGTAAACTGCAGGCTTTCAACATATGTAACTCTGATTCCTCTTATTTATTTTATATAGCTTTCTGTTTCTAAATTGTACTTTGCCTACACGTTGTAACGTACCTTCCTGTGATTAATGATTTCCTGCTTACAAAAGCAAAAAAGAGAGCATATATTATGCACCCAGAACTACCCCTCTCATTCGTTATCATCGTACTTTCGAACATTACAAATAAAAATCCTAGTCGCTAAAGAAAAACATTCATCCCAAACACCAACTTCATTGTAAGTGTTTCATTGCCTGTCTTTATTTTCTTTGTTTCCTTCTGGTATGCTTAAAATTTAAAATGTTCTGGCTTCGAAGTCATAAGACTAAATATCGATTTGCTAAATGGATAGAACCGTACATTACCATATCCCGTAACCTCCAAAGAAAGGCGTACTGCGTGTAACATTATCCTGATTTTGAAGAGACAATGTTGCTTCTGAACCAGATGGTTAAGGTAAAAAAGACTTCATTACAAACGCGGATAGCTGCATCTCATGATGCCGAAGCCATTACCATATACACTGGCGGAAAGTGAAAAATGAACACCACGAAGGAGACGTCTGATACCAACGAAATTTATACAGCATAATAACGGAATACAGAGGATAACGTGATCAAAATATTACGGCCAAATACAGCTGTATTTGCTGGTAAACTGAAAAATGACATTTCCATGTAACATGGTTATTACGAGGTTTAACCGCCATGAAGTGCGTCACACTGTGCAATTCTGGCATGGAGTCTATCGTACAGATGTGGGATGTCAATTTGGGGTACTGAGTTCCAAGCATCCTCAACCTGGACGCGTAAATCGGGGATGGTCTTGGCTGGCCGTGGAGACTGGATAATTCGTTGTCCCATAAAATCCCACTCGTGCTCAATGGGGGACAAATCCCGTGAACGTGCAGGCCATGGAAGTTGTTTCACACCCTGAAGTGCATGTTGCGCTTCACGTGCCGTGTGTGGGTGTGCGGTATTTTGCTGGAAAACACCACGTTGGACCGACTTTACAAAAGGTACGACAACGGGCTGAATGATGTTGTTGATGTAGGAGGTGCTGTTTAACGTAGCCGGTATAAACACTAACTGTGTACGGGAGTGATAGCTGATCGCTACCCACACCAGGAGACCAGGTGTAGGCCCTGTGTGTTGCTGGTGGATGCAAGAAGGGTGGAGACGCTCCCCTGTGCATCTGCGAACACGCATACGGCCATTGGAGGCTCCCAAGTAGAATCTGCTTACCTCGTTGAACACGACAGATCGCCATTGCGTTTCCAATGCAGACGTTAGCGACACCATTGCAGCCGTTCCTGACGGTGGGCTGGAGTCAGAGGTACACATGCCAGAGGCACACGTGCACGTAGTGCTGCATCCAGTAGACGGTTGCGGATTGTTCGCACAGTCACCTCAGGTGCAACGGCAGCTCGGATTTGCGTCGCAGTGGATGTTCTGCTTGAGAACGCCGCTCTTCTTATGCGTCGATTGGTCCGCTCATCAGTCCGTCTGTGACTCCCGGTTCCACGTCTTCTCGTGCGGGAGTGTTCCTCGGACCATCTACGCCACCATCGTACCACCACCGATACTTCCGGTCTATTTCGCTCCGCAATACACCGATACGACCACCCGGCCACGCGGAGTCCGACAAAACGACCTCGCTCAATGTCCGATAACAGCTGAAATCGTACACATCTTCAATGTCCAGGCATTGTAGCTTCTTCAGGGTCTCCGCACGTGTCCGTACGCCGACGGCTGATTACATTCACTTCGCCGTACTCCTTAAATACCACCGACGATAATTTGCATTTTATGCCGTGCTGTGGCGTAAGCGCTCACCGGTTTTTTCCCGAAATTAACATCACACCTACGTAAACACGACCCTATTAACATATGTAAATTTCATGATCGTCCGGCAATGCCTTCTTGGTGTTCATTTTTCACTTTCCGCCAGTGTATATCAGCAATACAACTGTAGCCTTTTAGATAACACTACACTTAAGTTAGCAAGTCGATTAGGTAAGAAAACTCTATTACAAAGAGGCGCTCTTTGGCCAAACATTGACCTAGCGACATGAAAATCCACTCCACTATTACAAAGAACATAGTCTGAAACCTGTTACTTCTGTAGTATGATTTTAAGTGTTCAATTTCCTATTGATGGCTATGAAATAACTTTACATAACGGAACAACTAAGTTCGCAAATTTTACTTAATGGAATCCCTCCAGTGAAAAGACATGAAGATGGTATATTTAAATATTTTATTTTTTTTTTTGTAAATACTGACAGCAGAAATAATCGAAGTGGAAACACGTATTCAAAAGGTCATTGATAAATGAAAAATCTCTTTCAGTGACTATAAGGCACATCACATTTACTCTTTAACGCTTAGGTACATGCTATAAAAACTCCAGTCTCGAACGATTTTATTTTGCATTCAACACTATTTAGATTCATCCCCTTCTTACACCATTTTATTTTCCGAATATTAAGATTCTCGTTAGTAAAAGTAATAACACCAAGCTGGCCCTCGATTCGACACGGAAATAAGTGTATCAAATTTCTTTCAGAAGGATGTAATAAATAAAAATGACGAAACCATTGTAAATATTCAAAAGTCATAAAGTGTATCTTGTTAAATTACATTGCAAAATAAAGAACTTAATAGAATTTGAGCTAACGTCACTCATCTGGTTGAAATGCACGTAACATACGGAACCCAGATGTTAGGAGCTAATTTTCAGAAAATAAAGCAATGGTATAGTTGTTGTGTAAATGAGAGGGCAGAATAGAAGAAAACAACAACAAAAAAATGAAGAATTTAACTCTACCCTGAAACAAATAAGATAGAAAACAGGAAGAGAGAAATTGACGTAGAAAAAATTAGAACAATTCATAAAATTGCATCCATTTTCTAAATGTGTAAATTAAAAGAAAAACGCGTACTGGTGTACAGTGAGAGTCTGTCATAAGTCGAAGGCTTCCTCCATTGAGATTTTCAAACATCTCACCCTTCAAGAAACTATATCTAACGACATTATCTTATTCCGAATAAGGAGTTAAACAGCAGCAAAGCTTTAAATCTCCGTTTTTTGTGACACCTCTCTGCAAGGCTGCTGTTAAGACATGATATTGGATGGTCATTAGGTATCGTTGCTGCGAATAATAAAATTTCATCTTAGCATAAAAAGAAACCTGCAAACTAAAAATACGACTGAAAAATAACGATGTATACATAAAAATTATAACAGAAAGCAATGTTGGAATTTTCTCAGTAAAGTGCAGCAAAAACAGACTGGAATAACAGTGCTTCCTTCACATCTCTTCGAATGCAACCAACACCCACATTCACATAAGAATGGTCAAGAATATTCAAATAAAAATATAGTCCTGTTCTGAATACATTTTCTCACTTGACACATAACCCCAAACAGCATGGTGCGAAATTCTAAGGAATCAACTGAACACAATGCTTTAATTTCAATGTAATATGTACTGCGTAACACATATATTATTCCTTTGTCCTGTCGCTAACATTTTTGACAAAAAGATTTACATTACCCTCTTAGTTAAAAGCTGCATAAAGTGAAAGAAATTGATACTTATATGTTGATATTTTCAAAAGAAATGGTCCAATATACTTTGAAGCGTAAAGTTAGACAAGTTGTGGGAACCCCAGTCATGTTAGAAGGTCACACTAAGTTAGTTGTAACTTTAAAAGTCTAAATTCAGATCAGATCAGATCATATGTAGAGGATTTTAGGAAGGGAGTGTCTGACATCTGGTCTTAAACAACCCTTAGAAATAGGAAGCTAAGAGATTTGGGCTAGAGTATCCGATAGGAAATCGACATGGATGTGAGGTAGAAAGACTCCCTATTTATTACTGGGGGATAGTACCTGGGGTCCGACGGCTTAACGTGCCCATCCGACGCACGGCTGGCATTTTGTGGTTCGAACCTGAGGTTATCTCCATGGCAGTCACGAAAGCTGACCACAAGGCCACCCACGGCCCAAAAGGCTTTATTCAGAGATATACTTGCAAATGTACATTACTTTGTAAAATCCTTACTGCATACTAACTAATTTAAAAAAATGGAACAAAAATATTAATTCTAAAGTTACCAAAAAATTTAATGACTTTGTTATGACTTCTCTTTCATGTGGAAAGCATTTGAATATTTGGTTGCAAAATGCTCGGAAGATGGTCGTATTGTGAGGTGCTAAACTTGGAATCTCAGAGAACAGTTTCATGATATGTATGTACAGGGGTTGTCCAAAATAATGGAAGCACCTTGAAATAATAGGTGTAACACACCTAATATGGTGTGGAAGTACCCTTGGCATTTAAAACTGCTTCAAACCTCCTTCGAATAGAGTCATAAAAGTTCTGGATGGAGGTAAGTTGTATGTTGTAACATTCTTACTGGAAGAAACTGCTTCATAACGGGATCGCACTGTGTTTTCCAACACAGACCACAGGGGCTCAATGACGTTTAAGTCCGGTGATTCTTCAGGCCAGCGAAGGTATTCAACTTCATTCTCATGTTAGTCAAAGCATGATTGAACAGTTCGACTTCTGTGAATCAGGGCATTATCATATTGAAAGTTGCAATCCCCTGACGTAAACAATGTTTGCGCCGTTGAATGCACATGGTTGGCCAAAAGAGTGACAAAGTCGCCGCTAGTAATACGTCCGTACGAGGTGATAACGGGACCTGCTGCAAACCACGAGATCATGGCCCAAACCATTACGGAACCGCCCCCATGCTTCACTGTAGGAAGGAGACAGTCTGGGTTGTAGGCTTCTGCCGGGATTTCCACACGTAAACCCGTCCTGTGGTGGGGAAAAAGTGAGAAATTTGATTCATCGGAAAACAAGACATGCTTCCATTAATCCGCACTCCACGTTTTATATTCCTGGCACCACTGTAGTCTCCGTTTCATATTTACATGTGACACCAGGGGTTTTGCAATCGCAGCTCTGCCGTAAATATCGTATGTATGCAATTCCTTTAGCACGGTATGCGCCGACACTGGGCTTGGGAGATATGGATTAAGCTCAGCAGTCACTTTCGTCGCCTGGGTCTCCCTCCTTGCGGTCACAATCCTCTTTAATGTCATCCTGTCTCTCGCGGTGAGTTTGGTTTTCCTTCGGTAGTTGTGTCTCACAGATGATATTGTTCCGTGAACATTGCATGCTGTCATGACCTTCGACACGGTACCTCTTTATACCCCACTGTGGTTACCGAGGCATCAACCAGATGGGCTCCTGCGATCTGCCCTCTTTGAAACTCCGACAGGTCAGTCATTGTGCCTTCACCTGGAAGAAAATCACGCAAACACCGATTTACAACGCAATCACTCAGACCCTTAAGGCTATAAGCAACACTTATTTTACAAAAAAACTGTAGCTACATGTTCGCTTTACTCAAAAAGCAGCACATAACACAGTCATTGTTTTCTGCGAGGTGTTTCCATTAGTTTGAACAACCCCTGCGTGTATGTATGTATGTATTTCCTGAGAGCTCAATCAATTCCACTGGTTGTTTTTTAGGAGCCATAGAACGAATTTGTGTACGTAGCAGGTGTCAAAATAACCCTTATGACTTACTACAGTTTTAATTGTGGCCGATAGTCGGGGAGCATTATTTCGTTGAATCCTTCTTTCCTCTTTGATATTTTATACACGGTTGTTTTCAGATCAAAATAAAAATAATAAAAGTCGAACAAAAACATACCAACTAAAATAAAGGATTTGTTCTGAAAAATTTGGATTCATTCAAAGGGCCTCACATACATAATGGCTTAGAAGGCAGTAGGTTCCCCACCCCTCCTTTAGAGATCAATTGTAACCAACTTTAGTGAGTGACCGAAAGCCTCGATGATATATTTCTCAGAAAGCACGAGCAAATTTGTAGTTCCTTAATTATAATATTCTGTTTTCCGTTGTACGATACTTTCTTCATTTTGCTCTCCATAAAGGCAAAATAACGCAATTTTATTGTTATATTAGCAAATGAAATTTTTAAAGAGAAAACCTGGCCAAATACAGGAAGTAATGAAGGTTAAAGTGAATGAATAAATACGTTTTTAATGGGTTTGTCGTGCCCTGTTACTTTATTTTCCTGCATTTGTATTTTCATAAGCCTACGCTCTTTGAGTTTACATCGAGAATGGAGTCGAAGAACATTCGTACAGTAAGACGAGAGTGTGTTAGTTGGCGGATGAATCAGACAGCAAGTACCTTTGCCCTGAATAATTAATTCAATAAAACCCACATAAAGGAAATAGAGAAATAAATAAATAATTGGGGTATGGCATTTCAATAGGGGTGAATATTTCTGGTTCGGCTAGAAATTGTTTAATCGGCAATTAAACTGCGTGTGGAAATCCTGTTTTTTTTTGTTTTGTTTTTTGCCTAGATAGGCGTTTCCCGCCAATTCAAGAGCCAAATTCTTGCGTGCCAACTAAAGTGAGCATGAACTGGAAATGCGATCATGTTTGAATTACCATCAAGCTGCAGATGAAGAAAAAGGCATGAGAACTTGGCGGGCGTACGAAACCTCAACTATTGGAATCTTCAGAGGCATCAGTATCGCTAACTATAAAAATTTTCTGCAGAAAAAAAAAGACTGCATATCTCCCACTTGGGACATTTTTTCACATTTAACAAGGCATTAGAAACATTTCATGGATAAAAAATTTGGAAAAACATTTATGAATTAAAGCTGCACTAATACAGCTTCGTTCTTTTATGTTGAAAAAAATAATAATCAGTGAATCAAAGAGTTGTGTTCCGTGTTTGACACCAACAAATGAGCCGAAAGTGAATGTTCCTATCATTAGTTATATCGATGTAAGCTGAATGATTTAAACTTACAGTGTTGAAAACCAGAAAACGTTAGTTGTAATATTGACGAGTAGAATTTCATTCTCCTTGATATGTATTAGCATTCCTTCTTAATCCCTCTATATTTAGTGTTAACATACTTCCTCACGCGAAAGTACAGGAAACACAAAAAATGAAGATGAAAATACATAAATGAATTGAAATTTTTTTTTATTTTATGATGTTCCGTAATGATTAAATAATTCACTAACTACATTATAAATTTCGTCAGTAAAATGTTGAAATCTTTTGTATATAGGTAAAATCGAATTTATTATTTTTCCTACTTTTCCAATACAATACTGAAAAAGTCGAACTTGATATCGCTATACATGGTTTTTCTTACTATCACTAATATTGATCCTTGCGGCAAAGTCACAACACACTGTCTAGGGCATTTAAGTTAAACAACATTTTTTTCTGAATATATAAGATGCAAAATGCGTTTATCATTGGTTAAGGCAGATTCTGTAATTGCAAAAAAAATCCTGTAGTCGAACTAGGACAACGGTAATAATTAAAAACATCACCGGGCAAACAGCTATAGATGCACAACACATTCTTCGAGAAAACAAATTATCATTAATTGTATATCAGACAACGGATTTAGGCTGCATAAAACATCTATATTTAGTTACCAAAATTTCGAAATCTCTTGTGGATCTTCTTGGGTTGGTTACCCTTGTAGATTTCTGTGCCAATACTGTATATAAAGACATAACAAAAATATTCAATACAGTAGATATTTCTTATAAAGGAAACATGATTGGATTCGCATCTGATGGTGCAAATGTTATGGTAGGGGAAAGGACTCCCTACCAAAAAAATTGAAGGAAGACGTTCCTCATTTATTCATTATACGATGCGTATGCCACTCTTTTAATCTCTGTGCTTCCTATGCCTGAGAACAATCACCCCATGCTATGGAGGATTTGGCACGTGATGTTTCAAACTATTTTATGAGTAGTCCAAAACGTATTGGTGAACTAAGGGAGATCCAGGAATTTGCCAAAATTAAAGCCCACAAGATGCTCCATATGTGCCATTGTCGTTGGCTATCGTCGAAACCGGTAGTGACGATACTTTTAGTACAGATGCTAGACTTGGAACTGCATTTTACCAATTAGTAGTTATTGAAAGAAATAATTCTTCTCAAATTATACTTCATAATCTACATGACTCTGTCATTAAAGTGTTTCTCCAATTTTTAGAGTTCACATTGAACTTTTTTGTAGTTTAAATGCAGAAATGCAGGCAAAAAAGCCAAAAATTCGTATTTTATACGATAAAGTTTCAAGTGTGTTTTACACTTTTGGGAAAAGTTATATTGATGAGAAGTACTTGATCCGTACACCTTTTGAAAATGTCCAGTTTAAAGATCCAAAGAATTTCGCACCTCTTGACAAATAAAACTTTGGGCAAAAGTTCAAGCTTCACTAGTCAATAAGAATCCTAATTTAATTGCACAAGAGATCCTGACCTTTTAGCAGCGAAGCACAGCCTTCCTAGTGGAAAGTGCTAATCAGGTTTATAAACGTTTTCTTTCTTAAAGACACAGCGCCGCCCCTGTGGCGCAGAGGTTTAAGTGGTGGCCTCTGATCATTCGTCCGAAAGGGATTCGTGTTCGAATCCCGGCGTGACCTGGATGTTGTGATTGTCTCACGGCAATGGCTCTCCCTGTCTTTCCTGGAGCCAGTGACCCTAAATTAGGGACGGGCGACTTCTGTAGACCAGTGAGTTGCTCACGATTGTCGTTAAACCTCCAACCAAATAAAAAAAAAGGGAAAACAAGATACGGTCTTCAAAAGATTGGAGTTTTTGAATCCAAAAGTTGTATTGAACAAACAAATTTGCAGCATAGCAACGGTAGCCGTGGGGTAGGTTTAAAATTTGGTTAATGACAATGAAGTGCAGATATTGCACATAAACAGAACAGGAGGCTGTTAAGAAATACACCGTTGTATCTTAAAGATGACATAACTCTTGAAGAATTTTGGAAAACTGTAAGCAAAACTGAAAACAAAGACGGTACAAAAATGTTTCCTGAATTAACAAACATTACGTCATTGCGGCGTTTTTTTAATGTTCTTTGAATTTTCAAAACTTTGTATTTAATATTTGAGTGATTCTTATCCACAAACGTTTCCTCAGGTGCTTTGTCTGCATCTCCCACAATGTGAACCAACTACCAGATAAGAATTTTGTTTTATCTGCTGTAAGTAATTCTCTTTTATAGTTTTCTTTATTTATAAGACTTTCTATCTTGATTTTGCTCTTCCCTGTTCTCAGACGTATTTTTTTAAACAGGTAAGTTCTGAATGTTCCTGTAGATCAATATGACTCTATGCATTCGTTCAATTGAATATATATTTATATGTGATTTTGCCAAATGCAGTTATTTTCTTTGCTATAAATGCATTGTAGCACATGTTCACTTTATATGTACATGCCTTTTTATTCATATAATTGAAAATTGCGGGTATATTACATGTGCCAGAAGTGTTTACTGATTTCTACTGCTTTTTTGGAGTTCTGTCTACAGCTTTTTTGACGTCAACCACTTGTCAACACTGTTGGAATGAGTGAGTTACAGAGAATGATCTCTGCTGTAATTTAGCATGGTTGACAACAAAGGAAGTGCCGTTTTTCTTAGAATAAAATGTTTCAAGATGACTACCGTCTCAAACAGCTTTCACTTCACCTGTGGCATAGGATATGTAGCAAAACTGAGTTAATAGATAATGAAATTACAACAATTTGCATCAGTATCCTAATTATAAGAATTATAAGAAGTGTTACATCACTTATTATTCATAAACAATGCCTTACTCGCAATCGAATGCCCTTCAGTTTGGTAAAAGGTGTAATTCACTATTTCCTAATCTGTGAAATATGACATGTTCTAATCTCATTAATTTATATGATCACGATTATAAAATTTATCCAATAGAACACAAGTTTCAATTCGTTATCTTCAAACTTCTTAAGGCAAAAAAATAAATAAAACGTTCCTTATGTTTTAAGAGACATTGTTTTCTCTACCACAACATGCGTCCTTCCCCTCTCCCGTAAGATTTACTTCAGCACCCTTAAGCACGCACAGTAATTCTTCCATGATTTCGAACACGAGGCAGGATGTGTTGAACGTCAGGGAGAATGTCTGGAATGTCGGGCATTTTCAGCGAAGATTAGGCAGTTAACACTTCCATGGCCAACTGCCCTAGTATCACAGGATGCAGTCCGCATATGATAATTTTCACCGGATCTTTTCAAGTTCTTAATGATCCATTTTACTTTTACTTGTTTCTGAAGTGCTTGGTTTTTGTAAAATGTCTGCTTCCAAACATTGAACAGTTAACGTGCTGAACAAATTGCACTGGTCAACAAAAAACAAAAGAAATTCTGGCCTGGACTTTTGCAGCTGTTCAAGGCTAATTTCAGGGGGCTGATTCCAAGTCTGATCTCAGATTTGCTCTATCACATCTCATTTTTTATGCTATCGGCATACCTCATTTTCACTGATTTTACCTTAAATTAACTCTCTGTCACTTATGATTGCAAGTTTGCGAGTCAGTGACAGCTTTAGTGTTAAAATATGGTGTTGTATTTTTAATATAGTGTGTTTATAATATCATTTTATGTAGATATCCACATTTATTTAATATTTTGCTTCTGCAGGTCGTGTTCTAAAAATGGCTACAGCATCCGAAAGAAGGAAATGCAGTAATGACCCAGATATCTTCTGCTACATCTGTGGCAGCTTCACTTTGTAGGATCAAAGGCGCAACATCAATACCTTTGTCAAGAATATTTATTTTGCTTACAAATTGGAGACCAAACCAAAAATTGGGCTCCTCACAAAGTGTGTAAAACTTGTGTTGAAATTTTGGCATCGTGGTCTAAAGGAAAAAATGCTAAGCTGAAGTGTGGTGTGCCAATGGCTTGGAGAGAACCTACATACCATTTGGATAACTGCTACTTCTGCCTTGTCAATGTAAAAGGTTTCAATAAGAAAAACAAACAACACTTACAATACCTAGATGTCTCATCTGCCGGACGACTAGTTGAACCCTGTGACGAAATACCTGTGCCTGTATTTACTGAGCTACCAGAGATTGATGTTGAATCCCTCAGTTTACCTGCTTCTACAGTTGATGATGGTGATGCTCAGATCGAATATACGCCATCTGATGCAGACTGTGATAAAATGTCTCTGTTTAGTCAGCATGAATTGAATGATCTTGTAAGAGATTTGCATTTGCCGAAGCTGTCTGCTGAATTGTTGGATTCCAGGTTGCAAGAGAAAGGTCTACTCAGACCTGGTACTAGTGTCTCCTTTTATCGTAACAGAGAAGCAGCACTGCGAAAGTACTTCCATTCAGATGGTCAACTTGTTTATTGTAATGATGTTGAAGTGCTTCTTCTCAATATGGGACTGCCCGCATATGATTCAAGTGAATGGAGACTTTTTATTGACAGCAGCAAAAGGAGTTTGAAATGTGTGTTACTTCACAAAAGAAATATATATAGTTCAACCCCAATATGACACTGTGCAAAAGTGAAAGAAGATTATGCCAACATCAAGATTGTTATGGATAGATTGGAATACCATATTCATGGATGGGTAATTTGTGTTGACTTGAAAATGGTTAATTTTCTGCTGTGTCAGTAACGAGGTCCAAATACCCTTGTTTCCTGTGCTACTGGGACAGTACGTCTACATTAGAACACTGGGTTAAAAAGAACTGGCCACCAAGAATCAACTTGACGCCTGGTGACAAGAACATCAAGACTGAGCCTCTGGTTGATAGGAATAAAATTGTGTTTACCCCACTGCGCATAAAACCTGGGTTAATGAAGTATTTCCTCAAAGCCCTTGATCACACTGGAGACTGCTTCAGTTATATACACTGACGGGAAAAAAATCCCAACACCAAGAAGTGGTTGTGTTAGATAAACGACAGTTGATAGGCGGTGAGAATACATCTGTAAGATGACGTCTATGCAAATTTCGCGCTCGGCGCATACGTGTGGCACTAGTAGCTCCCCTCGGAACATGCAAAGCAGGTTTGCTGTAAATACGCGCTGTAACGTTCGTGAGCGTTAGTTATCGTTGAGATTCGACGTAGTGTGTTGATGTTAGTCAGGAATGTCTTTAAGAAGACGAAGAAGACATTACCAACACCTCACGGAGTTTGAACGAGGTCGTGTAATAGGGCTACGAGAAGGTGGATTTTGTTTGCGCAATATTGCAGAACGACTTGGCAGGAATGTAGCCACTGCGCATGATTGTTGGCAGCGGTGGTCAAGGGAAGCAACTGCCTCAAGAAGACCGGGTTCCGACCGGCCACTTGGCACTACTGAGAGGGAAGACCGCTGTGTACGGCGTATGGCCGTGGCGCGTTGTACATCATCTGCGGCAGCAATTCAAGCTGCAGTTGCCACCACAGTGACAAAACAAAATGTTACAAATCGGTTACTTGAAGGACAGCTCCGAGCTAGACGCCCTTGTAGCGTGCAATCCACTTACTCCAAAACTACTGCCGTTTGCGACGTCCGTGGTGTAAAGCTAGAGCTCATTGGAGGATGGAGTGGAGATCTGTTGTGTTTTCTGTTGAAAACCGGTTCTGCTTGGTTGCCAGTGATGGCCGTGTGTTGGTTAGAAGGAGGCCAGGTGAGAGCCTGCAACCAAACTGTCGGCCGAGACACACTGGACCTACACCTGGAGTTATGGTCTGGGGAGCAATTTCCTATGACAGCAGGGAGCACTCTCGTGGTTATCCCACGCACCTTGACGGCACAGTTGTACGTCGGTCTGGTGATTCATCCGGTTGTGCTGTCATTCATTGACAGCATTCCAGGGGGTGTTTTCCAACAAGATAACGCTCGCCCGCATACCGCTGTTGTAACCCAACATGCTCTACAGAGTGTCGACATGTTGCCGTGGCCAGCTAGATCACCAGATCTTTCACCAATCGAGCACGTATGGAACATCATTGAACGACAACTCCAGCGTCACCCCCATCCAGCATTAATCGTCCCTGTATTGGCCGACCAAGTGCAACAGGCATGGAACTTCATCCCACAAACTGACATCCAGCACCTGTACGACACAATGCATGAACGTTTGTGTGCTTGCATTCAACATTCTGGCGGTTACAACGGTTATTAATGTACAAGCATTTCACATTTAAAATGGCTGTTCTCGCGCCTACAATAAGCTGTGATCTGGAAACCTTAATCGATTAAGTATGTTACCTATACAAATGTATTGCCACCATTTCATTCCTGTACAACTATTTTTTTCGTGCTGTTGGGATTTTTTTCCGTCAGTGTATGTTCTACCTTTTCAAGTCTCAGTGCCGAGAATAAAAAGGCAGGAATATTTGATGGCCCTCAAATAAGAACCCTCATCAGGGATCGTCGGGACGCGCGACAATTCTTCGGCTACGACGATTCGTCGCGCGGCAATTCGTCGCGCGTCAATTCGTCGACTACCTCAACTCGTCGACTACGTCAATTCGTCGCGTTTACAGATTTTGGTTACATACAAAACGAATGCAGGAAAACCTACGATTTCGAACGTCTTCCTCCCTGATCAAATTTATAAAATTTGGACACTCAGACAGGATAGGAATATTACGCTTTTTCTTTGGCACTAAAAATATTAGACGGTAGACGGTTTTTATAACGGGTCAGGGCCCGTCTGGTCAGAGGCCCCATATATAAAATTTTCGTAAAATCTACATTTCAAAATTGCCTTTATTCTTCAGTAAAATAACATTTCTATGTACATGACAATGGAATTCTGCCAATAAATACAGCGGTATATACATCAGCTGGAAAGTTCCAGTGAAACGTAAAACAAAATATTGTTAAAATCATAAAAAAAATTATTTCGCCACGTAGGGCGAAGAAGAGGCAGACAATAAAGCACGAGCGATACAAACGAAAATGTTTACCTACAGTATTGTAGACAGGGCAAGACATGATTCTATACTATGCACAAATTCCAATTAAGCATTACTACCATACTAAAGATTAAACATTAGGTACTAATTCACAGAAATGCAACAGTGATGCTACATTCAAAATTTACAACATATCTACAGTTTTCAATTCAGAACCACCAAATCAGGTATCATATCTCATGGTACCCTAACTTACACGGTTGTCGGTTTTTGGAACGGGTTAAGGCCCGGGGGTCTGAGCCTCCTCCCATCATAAAAATTTCTGCAAAATCTGCAGTTTTCATTTTAGAACCACCAAATTTTGTATACTATCTCATGGCACTCTAACTTAGACAGTAGACCGCTTTTGGAACGGGTCAAGGCCAGGGGGGGTTTGAGCCCCCGTATACAAAATTTTCATAAAAACTACAGTTTTCAATTCAGAACCACCAAATCTGGTATACTACCTCATTGCACTATAACTTAGACGCTAGACGATTTTTTGAAGGGGTTGCAGCCCGGGGGGGGGGTAAGATCCCCCTCACAAAAAGTTTTCGCAAAATCTACAGTTTTCAATTTAGAACCACCAAACTTGGTATACTATCTCATGGTACTCTATTTTAGACGGCCGACCGTTTTTAGAACGGTCACGGCCCGGGGGTTATAGCCCCCTCCACAAAAAGTGTTTTTCTTAAAAACTACAGTTTTCAATTCAGAACCACTAAATCTGGTATACTATCTCATGGTACTCTAACTTAGACGCTAGACAGTTTTTGAAAGGGTTTGGAGCCCGGGGGTAAAAGCCCACCGTCATAAAAATGCCGTAAAATCTACAGTATTCAATTTAGAACCACCCAAATTTGGTACAATATCTCATGGTACTCCAACTTAGACGGTACACCGTTTTTGGAATGGGTCAAGGCCCGGGGGTCAGAGCCCCCCCCCTACTTTTTTTGTAAAATCTACAGTTTTCAATTCAGAACCATTACGTATGGTATCATGAAACTCTAACTTAGAAGCTAGACGGTTTTTGTAAGGGGTTGGAGCCCGGGGAGAGAGCCCCCCTCATAAAAATTTCGTAAAATCTACAGTTTTCAATTTAGAACTACCAAATTTGGTATACTATCTCATGGTATTCTAACTTAGACGGTAGACCGGTTTTGAACGGGTCAAGGCCCGGGGTGTCAGAGCACCCCACATACAAATTTTTCTGAAAAACTGCAGTTTTCAATTCAGAACCACCAGATCTGGTATACTATCTAATGGTACTCTTACTTAGACGGTAGACGATTTTTGGAAGGGGTTGCAGCCCAGGGGATAACGGCCCCCTTCATAAAAGAATCGCAAAATCTAATTTTCAATTTAGAACCACCAAATTTAGCATACTATCTCATGGTACTCTAACTTTGACAGTCGAAGGTTTTTTGAACGGGTAAAGGCCTGGGGTCGGAGTCCCCCCCTACCACACACATACATACAACATTTTTTTAAAAACTACAGTTTTCAATTCAGAACCACCAAATCTGGTATCATGAAACTCTAACTTAGACGCTTGATGGTTTTGGGAAGGTGTTGGAACCCGGGGGTGAAAGCCCCCTCCTCATAAAAATTTAGAAAAATCTACAGTTTTCAATTCTAGAACAACCAAATTTGGTATACTCTCTCATGGTTATCTAACTTAGACGGTAAACGGTTTTTGGAAGGGTCGGGGCCCGTGTCAAGGAAGCCCCATACAAAATTTTCGTAAAAAGTTCCGTTTTTTACTCTTAAGAATACCCTATCTACGTTCTAAGGCGCTCTTTGGCCCTTTTTTGAGGGCCTTGCACCATATACCATCAACCAACCAACTAACCAACCTACGGTCTAAGTTAGAGACTGTAGATAACAATAAAGTGCAAAAATATGCGTTTAATGGTGTATTAAAAACACAAATCAATAAAGTTTAGCTTTCACTACTAACGAACGGCTTATCAGGAAGAAATATAATGTAATGTAAATAGCGAGTTCCAGATATTCAAAATTCAAAACGGTAAGAAAAAAGATGATCAGTGCCAAAGTGAAGTCGTACGCAATCGACATCCCATATGTACATTGCATTTCTGTGTTGCGGGATTCACAGAAGCACACGCCAGATGTACGGCAGTTCTATAGATGTTTCCTAGAAGGTAAGTTTTCCCATTCCTTTTTCTTTCTTTTTTGTTCGGCAAAATTAAATTAACTAAATCCAAAAAATTTACAATAGGTTTACTGGAAATTTTCAGGAATATCTTTTTCATTCCTTAACTTTCACCCGCTGAACTTCGTGACTCTACAAATAGTAATATTTACCTGGCAAATAACTGCTATCCCTGCTAGTACAAAGTATATTAATGATATATTTGCGTCCAGTTCAATCTAGTATGTCCATAAGAGCGTTTGGGGCCGTATGAAAAATACATTTCAACGTGTGCCGCTACAGCGGGGGAGTGATATAGGGGCTGGCTTCTGACCACTTGTCAAGAAGAATTTTGTATGTGGGGGACACTTACCCACCGGGCCTTGACGCGTTCCAAAAACGGTCTACCGTTTAAGTTAGAGTACCATAATATAGTATACCAAATTTGGTGGTTTAAAATTGAAAACTGCACATTTCACAAAAATTGGGGGGTGAGACTGTAACCCCCCGTGCTCCGACCCTCTCCAAAAACCGTCAAAGTTAGATTACCATGATATAGTATACCAAATTTGGTGGTTCTAAATTGAAAACTAGATTTCACGAAATTTTGATGGGGGGAGGAGGGCTCTGAACCCCGGGCTCCGACCCTTTCCAAAAAAATCGTCTGCAGTCTAAGTTAGAATACCATGAGATAGTATGCCAAAAGTTGGGTGTTCTAAATTGAAAACAGTAGATTTCACGAAATTTTTTATGGGGGGGCTGTGAACCCCGGGCTCCGGCCCTTTCCAAAAAACCGTCTACAGTCGAAGTTAAAATACCATGAGATAGTATACCAAATTTGGCGGTTCTAAATTGAAAACCGTATATTTTACAAAAATTTTGTACGGGGGCTGACCCCCGGGACATGACCCTTTCCATAAACCGTCTCCCGTCTAAGTTAGAATTTCATGATACCGAATTTGGTGGTTCTAAATTGAAAACTATAGATTTTACGAAAATGTTGTATGTGGGGGCACCTCCCGCGCCTTGACCTCTTCCAAAAACCGTCTACCGTCTAAGTTAGAGTACCATGAGATAGTACACGAAATTTGGTGGTTCTAAATTGAAAACTGTAGATTTTACGAAAATGTTTGTATGGAAGGGGGTGGCTCTAACCCCCCTGGCTCCAACCGCTTCTCAAACCATCTACAGTATAAGTTAGAGTTTCGTGAGATAGTATACCAAATTCGGTGTTTCTAAATGGAAAACTGTAGTTTTTACGATAATTTTGTACGGGGGGAGCTCTGACCCCCGGGCCCCGACCCGTTCCAAAAACCGCCTCCCGCTAAGTTAGAATTTCATGACACCAAATTTGGTGGTTCTGAATTGAAAAATATAGATTTTAACCCGTTCCAAAAACCGTCTACCGTCTAAGTTAGAGTACCATAAGATAGAATACCAAATTTGGTGGTTCTCAATTGAAAACTGTAGATTTTACGAATATTTTGTGTGTGTGTGTAGGGGGTTTTTAACTCCCCATGCCCTGACCAGTTCTGAAAACCGTCTACCGTCTAAGTTAGAGTACCATGATATAGCATACGAAATTTGGTGGTTCTAAATTGAAAACTGTAGATTTCACGAATTTTTTTATGGGGGGGGGGGGGGGGGGCTCTGAACCCCGGGCTCCGACCGTTTACAAAAAACCGTCTACTGTCTGAGTTAGGAATACCATTAGATAGTATACCAAATTTGGTGGTTCTAAATTGAAAACTGTATATTTGACGAAAATTTTGTACCGGGGGGCGGGGGCTCTCACCCACCTCGCAACGACCAGTCCCAAAAACCGTCTCCCGTCTAAGTTAGACTTTCATGATACCCAATTTGGTGGTTCTAAATTGTAAACTGTAGATTTTACAAAAATTTTGTATGTGGGGGTCTCTTACCCCCCGCTCCCTGACCTATTCCAAAAACCGTGTTCCGTCTAAGTTAGAGCACCATGAGATAGTATGCCAAATTTGGTGGTTCTAAATTGAAAACTGTAGATTTTATGAAAATTTTGTATGGCGGGGGGTGGCTCTGACCCCTGGGTCCAACCGCTTCCAAAAACCATCTACAGTCTAAGTTAGAGTTTCGTGAGATAGTTTACGAAATTTGGTGGTTCTAAATTGAAAACTGTAGTTTTTACGAAATTCTTTTATGGGGGTGGGGCTATGACGCCGTGCCCGACCCGGTCCAAAAACCGTCTACCGTCTACGTTAGAGTACCATGAGGTAGTATACCAAATTTGGTGGTTCTATATTGAAAATTCTAGATTTTACGAGAATTTTGTAGGGAGGAGGCTCTAACACTCCGGGCCACGACCCGTTTAGAAAACCGTCTACCGTCTAAGTTACAGTACCATGACATAATATACTAAATTTGCTGGTTTTAAATTGAAAACTAGATTTTACGGAATTTTGTAGGGGGGAGGGGGCTCGAACCCTTAGGGCTCTGAACCCCGGGCTCCGACCCCTTCCCTTTCCCTAAACCGTGTACAGTCTAAGTTAGAATATAATGAGATAGTATACCAAACTTGGTGGTTCTAAATTGAAAATTGTAGATTTTACGATAATTTAGTACGGCGGGGGGATGGGAGTTCTGACCTCACGGGCCCCGATCTGGTCCAAAAACGGTCTTCCGCTAAGTTAGAGTTTTATGACACCAAATTTGGTGGTTCTAAATTGAAAACTAGATTTTACGGCAGTTTTGTAGGGAGGGGGTGCTCTGACCCCGGGCTCCAACCGCTTCCAAAAACCGTTTACAGAGTAAGTTAGAATACCACGAGATAGTATACCAGATTTGGTGTTTCTAAATTGAAAACTAGATTTTACGGCAGTTTTGTAGGAGGGGGGGGCTGCTCTGACTCCCGAGCTCCAACCGCTTCGAAAAACCGCCCACAGTCTAAGTTAGAATATCACGAGATAGTATACCAGATCTGGTGGTTCTGAATTGAAAACTGTAGATTTTACGAAAATTTTGTATATGGGGGGCTTTGACCAACCGGGCCCTGCCCCGTTCCAAAAACCGTCTACCGTCTAATATTTTTAGTGCCAAAAAAATGCGTAATATTTCTATCCTGTCTGAGTGTCCAAACTTTATAAATTTGATCAGGGAGGAAGACGTTCGAAATCGAACGTTTTCCTGCATTCGTTTTGTATGTAACCAAAATCTGTAAACGCGACGAATTGACGTAGTCGACGAATTGAGGTAGTCAACGAATTTGTCCGCGTCGAATTGACGTTTAACGGATCGTCGTGGTCAACGAATTGACGCAGGCGACGAATTGACGCGCGACGAATTGTCGTAGTCGACGAATTGACGCAGGCGACGAATTGACGTAGTCGACGAATTGACGCACGCGACGAAATGACGTGACACCAGAGAACATTGGTCACGTGAGCGAAGATCGAGGTGAACGTTTTCAACAAGACATTAAAGTTATGGAAGAGCGTTACCAAGGCCGATGGGACTCAAACATGGTGGCAGATTACTGCTGGTCCTTGATGAGAGACATTCCACAAGCTGTACATCGGTGATCGTCAAAGAAGAGGTCGTTTATGAAGATGCAACATCACTATTGTTAATAACCTTTTTGTACATATTTTTCTTATCTTAACTATTCAATTTTTACAAGGTAATATGCATTCACTCACATTATTATGCAGTCCCTCTCACAACTTTGTGCTACGGCTCATTAAATGTTTGTTTCATTATTATTGTATATTGTATCTTATCTTATTCGTGTATGCATGTCTGTTTAGCTATTCGTGTATAAGCATAAATTTGCTGTTTTTATTGAAAATGCAATATTTGATATCTCAAAAACCTGATGTGATAGAGAAAAACTGATGCCAGATTTGGAATCAGCACCCCAAAATTACCTTAATAGCGTTGGAATACCTTAAGCCAGAAAACGTGTGTTGACCAGTGTTAGCATTCTTTTCATCAGAAACACCACATGAGCTTAATAATCAACCCTGAGAAGTTGCCGGTTCTGGAAGTTTCTTCGTGCGCTCTTCCATTCTTATTTTTTCGCCGATACACTTGGACACTTCTGTGAATTTTTGCAAATGGAAGTCTTTCCCTTTTATACAAAGGTTTTCACAAAGTGAATGAAATAGACGTACTTACCACAAGAAAGAACCAAATGAAATAGCGACGTGCAACTGTTTTGTCCAAAAGTAACGTAAATCACCTTAAGTAATCATCCTATTATATATGCTTGCAGATTTTCGACTGCTGTGAATAAATGTCGGCGCCTGTCGTGTACGTAATCCTACGTGACCGACTGTTGACTCAAATACTCCACGGACAATCCCCAGGTGTCCTCACAGTTTTCTTCAGCATTGAAAGGAGAGGGTGATTGGAAATAGATCCTACCATTTAAAACCAGTTGCAAAGCGATCATATTGCAACCCATTGCAGAGCGATCGTACCCGGAGCCAAAGGGCAGAATAGCTTCAATCTGTGGGACATCAAGTGTTTTAAACGGAAAACTTGACATTCAAATCTTAAACATTTCTTAAAGATAAATATGAACATTTGGGTTAATTAATTGCTTGTTTGTTTTTGTAGGTGTTCGAAATTTTAATAAAACTATAACTGGCTGCTACAGTGAGCCCCTTCGTTACCTGCGTCCCCCCACCGTCGCGGGGCTTGCGCGAGTGGTATTTACTCCATTGTTCAAATCCTTTATGCCTATTGTTTTGATAATTTTCTTTGTGATTTCAGGTAAATGATTTGGTATATGTTTGCAAAATGGGTTTCCCTACATCACGTAAATTACAACGGTCCGATTAACCTGAGAAAGGTTTCCCTTCTCAAATCTAAAATAACAAATCCTTGTACGCCGTGAACCAAAAGGATAGCTGACGTTTTCCCAAGCCGCTTATACGGAACAGTTTCGAAGGTACTCAATTATGTTTAGCACTGCTTTTAATAATAACACGGAACCGATAAGGAAAAAATTCACCAACATTGTATAAAACTCAGGTAAGTATTTTACTTCTTCATTTTTCTCAAATTCCAGTAAGTGGCATCACGCTTTCTCCTAAACGATATATTCTGCGTAGCATATTTATTTCCAATTTGTACGTATCTCTAAAGTTGAGGTATGAATCAACGTTTTAGCCGTTAAATAAGATGAACGCGTAGTTACATGCTAAACTCATCCGTTGGCACGTTAAGAAAAAATATTTAAGCAGTTTTAATTTCCATGTGCGTAGAACAAAATTTGATAAATTACTGAATAGAAAAGTCACTGGTTTTAGGAACCTTAAGGAAATAATCCACTTAAAAACATTAATTTGTTTAATTTCTGAATTAGTATACTGACAAACCATATTACATCTTGTTAATTAAAGTTAATCAGTAATGAAATAACGAGTACTTTGGCGTATGGCAATTGAAATTTTTGCACTACACTACCGGAAACTGTTTTTTTTTTAAATGTTGATTTAAACGTTGGACTCTTACGTAGGCGTATTTAAACGAAGGTAGCAAAGATGAATAATCTCTGTGGCTTGGACTGGAGAGTTTTAAAACACCGCATATATACAGGGAAATGAACGTTTCGTAACATTAAAATATGAACGGTTATCTATTTATACCATAGAAGTAAACTGAGTTAAACCAGACCTGGGGAATTATCAGCCATGCTAAAAATACAATATATAGCAGAAAGTACAGTTTTGTAGCGTTGGACTTTACGATTCTACAGATTTAAAACAATGATGTAAGCACAGATTGACTGATCATAAGACTCATATACCGCACAGGATTTTTACAAGTTCGTAAATGATCTGTTAAATCTGAAATTTGATTTTAAGTGACACACGCGTGTGGGAGCAGCCGTAAATGACCGAAAAACCAAACAGAACATATCATGCTTTTCCACCATTTTACAAAACTTCATTTCAAGTTAAAAAGAGCGACTATTACAGAGTGAGTTATTAAAATAACGAAATACGAATGAGAAATCCCAACACCTATTCAATGGGGGCAGCCGAATATTAGGTACCTACCGTCTTGAATACAATATACCTAAAAATTAAGTGCGGGATTTCAATATGAGTAAGATCATTTCTTTAAATTTGCACCATTTACTATAATATATTTAACCAAACTTTCCTGGAATCCTCTGCAATACCATCAGAAAAAACTACTGGTAAAATATTTTTAAAAAATTATTTCATTAAGATCTGATATTACTAAAATTTGAATTGGTGGAACAGTGTTGTACTACATTCTAAACGGAGGTAAAAATTACTCTCCTTGTGGAACAAATGTGGACAAAAGAACTGTTCAGGTAATATCTTCTTTCGTTGATAATGTAATGTCAGCACATTACGCCATGCTCCTTACTGAATAGTAACACTATAGATTAAAGATTTTGTTAAGTTATTCGGAAGCTAATACCAGACGTTTCTCCCTCTGTAATTTCGGAAAACGACTGATTCACATGAGTTTTGATACTAGTAATTTCGCATTTCAAAATCATCATTCCTTTAAAGGTGCAATTCCATAGACCAGACATGTTCGGAAAGAAATCCCGAATGTTTCTGTATGAAAATGTTATTTTTCTATTCTGGTGAACTGATGTTATACCTGAGTATTGGATAACAGATAGAAGATTAATTTGTTGGCTCTGGATTATATCTTGCAAAAGAGAATTTAAAGCAACAGCTGTATTTTTGAATCATATGGAGACCAAGATGTGTTGAAAATAAAGCTAACGTGAAACAAAGCGTTGTTAGTATAGTGGAGGCAGAACCATTTTGGCAATACTTGCTGCTGCAGAAGAAAAAACACATGACAAGGCGTGAACTATGAATATCATTCCGCACAAGTGCTGGCAGAAGAGAAAGATAATGGAATTCCGAGGAGACCGTGTTAGATTCTCCAGATTCTGGAACGAATGTTTCCAATGTTGAAGATTATTGTGGTTGTGAAACACAAAAATGTTTTAGTGAAACGCCCTTAGTGGATTCCCCTGAAGCTAGACTTATATACATAGATCCCTAGGAATGGAACGTTTGATACATCATCAACAAGTAGAAAAGAAGTCTGTCACATGAAGCTTCTGCGATATTCAAATATGTCGATGAAATGGGTTAGTGATATGCAAGTAAAGTATGTTTTAAAACGTAAGGCCTCGTTTGGAAGCAAAATTGTTACCGATAATATTTCAGCCTCTGAAATATAAACTGGGGAATTCTTTCCAAGAAAAAGAAATTAGTTTCACTTTGAAATGAAAGAAAAGTTGTAGGTAACAATCTACTCTCAACTGAATAATGCTATAGGGTATAAACCAAACTGAATATTTTCCTGGAAAACAGCATGTGTCCAGATCATTTGAAAAATGATATGTTTGATATTATTAAATAATTTCGTGCTCTTATTTCTAAATGGCTGCCACAATTTTTGAAGTTATTTTTCAATTTCGTTCATTCTGATAAAGGTAAAAAACTAAATTACTATTGAACTGTTATTTATATTTTACATAATTACCGAAATGAAATTGTTGTGTGCCATCGGAAACAGGCCCGCATACCATATGGAGTTAAAAGATAGAATTACAAAGATGCTGTAACCTCAGTTAATAAACAAAATGACATTTTAGGTCTCATTACCGTCACCCACTCCAATCACAATATTTCAAGAACAATGTGGAGGTATGTACTTCACAAACTAAATTTTTCTGAAATTAATCCCTGCCGATGTAATCGTTTGACATAGGGCCAGTTCGAGAAGAATCGAAATTAATACCTGTACATTACTTGTAACATATGATATTTCTGAGCGATTTTTGCAGTATCGATCTGGGCGAAGGCATGTCAGACTGAAATCAATTTCTTTCAGGAGATATTTGGAAAACGGTAAACATACAATTGCATGTTGTGTCCCAAATGTTCCGCACCAGAAAATGTTCACAATACAGGACATGTTAAGGTTTGATAATATTCTCTTCCGACTACATTAAAATAAACATCTCACTCGATTTCCTCTAGGAAGTTCGAGAACCTGCTGCGAGAAAATATGAATCTGCATTTTACCCACAATTTACGAAAAGCTGTGTTAATGGTAATTTTAGAAAATCGGAAGAACAATGATTTTTCATCCCTGAATAGCAACATATTAGAATCTGGAGAGTATTTCGAATCCCTGTCATGCCGTGACTATCACCCTGCTTCAACACCTTTCCTCACAAGGTTCAGTATTTTGTTCATGCAACAGATTAGAGAAGAAATATGGAATCAAGTTTTCTAATATGAGGTACGGATAGGTCCGTGAGCAGCTGTTGGTGGACAAATATTACAGATTCTGCAGCTTTCGCACAGCTGCTCCTGGAAAAGCGTATACTTCTTCAGGAAAACCTTAATTTTTTACACAATATGAACATGGAAGTGATCAGTTATTTTCTTTTATTTTTTTAATTAACTCGTTCACATGCAGTTCTCAAGCATACCGTTATCATACGCGATTCCTCAAAGTTTGAATATTTAAGCTTTTCGGCCAACATCCATTTGTCAAAGAGGAACAAAAAAGATATATACACTGACAGAAAAAAAAATCCTAAACACCAAGAAGGGGTTGTGTTAGATGACAAACGACAGCTGGTAGGCGGTGAGAGTATATCTGTAAGTTGACGTCTATGCAAATTTCGCGCCTGGCGCGTACATGTGCCACTAGTAGCGCCCCTCGGAACATGCAAAACAGGTTTACGGTAAATACGCGCTGTAACGTTCGTGAGCGTTAGTTATCGTTGACATTCGACGTAGTGTGTTGATGTTAGTCAAGAATGCCTTTAAGAAGACGAAGAAGCCATTATCAACAGCTCACGGAGTTTGAACGAGGTCGCGTAATAGGGCTATTACGAAGGTGGATTTTGTTTCCGCAATATTGCAAAACGACTTTACTGGAATTTAGCCACTGTGCATGATTGTTCGCAGCGGTGGTCAAGGGAAGGTACTGCCTCAAGAAGACCGGGTTCCGGCCGCGGCTACGTGGCACTACTGAGAGGGAAGACCGCCGTGTACGGCGTATGGCTGTGGCGCATCGTACCGCTTCTGCGGCAGCAATTCGAGCTGTAGTTGCCACCACAGTGACACAACGAACTGTTACAAATCGGTTACTCGAAGGACAACACCGAGATAGACGCCCTGCAGCGCGCATTCTACTTACTCCAAACCACTGCCATTTGCGACGCCAGTGGTGTCAAGCTAGAGCTCATTAGAGGACGGAGTGGAGATTCGTTGTGTTTTCCGATGAAAGCCGGTTCTGCCTGGGTGCCAGTGATGGCCGTGTGTTGGTTAGAAGGAGGCCAGGTGAGCGCCTGCAACCAACCTGTCTGTGGCCGAGACACACTGGACCTACACCTGGAGCGGTGGGTCTGGGGAGCAATTTCCTATGACAGCAGGA